>PVKE010021676.1:0-26275 GCA_004027555.1 Craseonycteris thonglongyai
CTCCGTGTCCCACTCCACCACCTCGCGGGGTGGCTGGGGGTCCGGGGGCCTGGCCGCCGGCATGGTAGGGGGTCTGGCGGGCTTAGGGGGAATCCAGACGGAGAAGGAAACCATGCAAGTCCTGAATGACCGCCTGGCCTCCTACCTGGAGAGGGTTAGGAGCCTCGAGGCTGAAAATCGGAGGCTGGAGAGCAAAATCTGGGAACACCTGGAGAAGAGGGGACCCCAGGTCAGAGACTGGGGACATTACTTCAAGATCATCGAAGACCTGAGGGCTCAGATCTTTGCAAGTTCTGTGGACAATGCCCGCATCGTTCTGCAAATTGACAACGCCCGTCTTGCTGCTGATGACTTCAGAGTCAAGTATGAGACGGAGCTGGCCATGCGTCAGTCTGTGGAGAGTGACATTAGTGGGCTCCGAAAGGTCATTGATGACACCAATATCACTCTACTGCAGCTGGAGATGGAGATTGAGAGTCTCAAAGAGGAGTTGCTCTTCATGAAGAAGAACCATGAGGAGGAAGTAAATGGTCTCCAAAACCAGATTGCCAACTCTGGGTTGACCGTGGAGTTGGATGCCCCCAAATCTCAGGACCTCAGCAAGATCATGGCCGACATCCGCGCACAGTATGACGAACTGGCTCAGAAGAACCGAGATGAACTAGACAAGTACTGGTCCCACCAGATTGAGGAGAGCACCACAGTGGTCACCACACAGACCGCTGAGATCGGAGCTGCTGAGATGACGCTCACGGAGCTGAGACGTACAGTCCAGTCCCTGGAGATCGACCTGGACTCAATGAAAAACCTGAAGACCAGCTTGGAGAACAGCCTGAGAGAGGTAGAGGCACGCTATGCCATGCAGATGGAACAGCTCAATGGGATCCTGCTACACCTGGAGTCAGAACTGGCCCAGACCCGGGCCGAGGACCAACACTAGACCCAGGAGTATGAGGCCCTGCTGAACATCAAGGTCAAGCTGGAGGCTGAGATCGCCACCTACCGCCGCCTGCTGGAAGAAGGGGAGGACTTTGATCTTGGTGACGCCCTGGACAGCAACTCCATGCAATCCATCCTGAAGACCACCACACGCAGAATTGTGGACGGCAAAGTGGTGTCTGAGGTCAATGACACCAAAGTTATAAGGCGTTAAGGCAGCCGAAGCAGGGCACCCCTTGGTTGAGAGGGCAGGAGGCCAATAAAAAGTTCAGAGATTAAAAAAAAAAAAAAAAAAAATGGCATACATATGCTTATTTGTGTTTGTCTCTCTGTTTGTATATCTCTGTGTCTGTTTAGTACCCTGGAGAAAAATACATAATCCTTTAATAGGTAGGTCTGGGTGTTAGAATTAGTGATTTTTAACTTTTTAAAAAATATATATTGGGTTATTTTTTTCCTTAATTTCTTTTCATGAGCATGACTTAGAGTAAACCATGAAAAATCTGTACGTTGGATTATCACATGTGATGATACAGGATACTCTCAGTTAACCAGCACCCATGAGGATTGGTAAATCCAGATAAATGTAACTAGACTCTCTGTTAACCAGCACCCAAGCAACCAGCACTTGCAAGCAACTGGTAAAATTTGTTTACTGGTTGCTAGTGCTGCTTGCTTGAGTTCTGGCTAACAGAGAGTCTACTATATTATAGTTATATTTTTTGTTTGTTTTTCCTCTTTATAAGTAATTTCAAACTAATGGAAAATTTGCAAAAATAAGTTGTACAAAATACACTTACGGTATACCCCTTCTATTTATATTCACTTATTGATAACATTCTACCCCTTTTGCTTTGGCATATGCCCTGGGGTCATTTAACAAAAGGTGATGTACACTGGAGAGTTTATGGGTAAAATTGTATGATGCTTGAAATTTGCTTTATAATACTACAAATGGGGAAGGGAATGAATACATATAGAAAGTGAAAAATAAGCTAAGAAAGAGCAACCGAAAGTTAATAGTGCTAAAGCTGGGTGATGGTACATGGAGCTTCATTTTGCTATTTTATTTTTGTAAGTTTAAAAAACATTTTTAAGATTTATTTTATTGTTTGAGAGAAGGTAAGAGAGAGAGAAAGACACACAGAGAGAAAAGGGGAGGGCCCAGAGCAGTCTCCATAGTTGTACATCATTAGTTGTGACATAGTTTCATTCCACACAGGTAGATGTGGGCCACGCAGGGCAGGAACCAAACTGGCGAGAACCTTCACTGCCATCCCTGCATTTACCAGTTGCACTACAGTTCAGTATATGGGTTTGCACTGGCTGGGGCCAGGATTCAATCATCGGACCTCGTAGTTGCAAGGAAAGCATTCAACCTGTTCAGCTATCCCAGCATCCCCAAACAAAAATTTATAATAAAAAAAATAATGTTAAAAATCAGCTAAAGGATAAAAGAGAATTCATTAGTCAAAAAAAAATCTCACAAAAAAATTTCAGTGATTTGACTGGCTCCATTCATCACACAAAGCCAGTCTATCAAACACACAAACAAAAGAACCTAAATGTCTGCCAAGCAGCTAAAATTTTAGTTGGAAAGCAAAAACTTTAAAATAAAATTAAGACCTTTACAATAAGTTCAAAAAGTAATTCTTTGAAACATCAGAGAATCCTTCTTGAGTTTGATGAGAGACAAGTCTCTCTAGATGTTCTGAGTGATCTATTATGACCTTATCCTAACATGAATCAACTGTGGGCAGGTTCAATATTCCTGGATTGCCCTCTAACAAAAGGTTTACGCTTTTAACAGATGCTTCTTAGCCTTTGTGCCAGTAATTTCTCTTTTACGTACACATTCCCAAGGAAATAATTTGACAGGCAAGAAAATTAATTAGCACCCATGTGTTCTGGCTACATGTGTCTGGGCCATGTGCTGGGAGGCTTGCACCCAGGGGAGCATTGACACACTGCTGAGGTCCTACGATGCAAACAGAAAAGAATCCAGACCCCCAACACCCAAGGGATAGCTAAGGAAATTATGCTGTGATCCCATTGTGGGAGAGCCCACAAACATCAGCTAGACAAGTGTTGTGCACTATGTCAAAACACATAATCAAGTTTAGAGGTAACATTAAAGTGGAGAGCAGGGCAAAGAATAGTATCCACACAGAATAACATAAATGAACTTACACTGAAAAGGGAGAAGAGGGAATATAGGGACGGGAAATAGAGTTTTATTGTTTGTTTGCTTCTTTCTTTTGTAAAGTTAGATAACTTCATTGAAATGAAGAATGGAGGGAGGGAAGGAAAGAGGAGGAAGCATAGCCTTACCTGTGGTATTTTAGCTATGATTAAAGGACCAATAAAGCCAAGACTATAGTGCACAGTTGATCAGAAGAAATCATTTGTGGGCTCAAAATGTAAATCCACCAGCATTCTTGACTGGATAGGCTATGGAGATTGTTAATCCATTCCCCCACACCTTGGCCAATATTAAGTGACCTTAGATAAGGTGGAAGGTAAAACATTCAAAGAATAATTTTAAAAATTCTTTTATTTGTTATATGATGCAGTAAGTAAACTTTAAACCAAATATAAAACAAACAAAATGTTATTAACGTCCCTCAATCTTGCCTCTTGACCAGTCTCCCGACCCTTGTCCCTCCCCAGCATGTTAATTATGGCACCAGATTTCTCTGTCCAGGACTGTTCACAACTGTAACAGTCTTACTGAATGAGCAAGACTTGTGAGATATAATCCTACGGTAACTTTATTTTTGTTTCCCATCATCCATCTAAAATCTGCTATCTGAGGTTAGTTCTTCTGACTCTAAATGAAAAACTTGGGTGTGAATTTTCTGGTAATTCTCGGGAATTACCAGAGGTCCTAATCAGTAATTAAACTGTCCAATTTCATGTTATAGTCAAATTCTGAAAAAATATGTTTAATGTAGGCCTCCTCCCTGTCCCTCAGCTCAGGCCTCCTGCAGAAAGCCAGTAGTCAAGGAAGGGGATGTGGTCTGCTGTTTTCTTATTTATTCCATGGGTGTTATGGACCTTTCCTTTCTGTACATATGGTCAACCCCTCCAAGGTTGGGACACAGGAAGAAAGAAAATGTAAGTTGGGCAGAAAATCCCCATACTGACTGGTACCCAACATTTATCAATAGCTGACTATTCATGGGAGCCCCCCTCCATTGCTGGAGACCCCTCTCCTGCAGTCTCCTTAGTGAGTGTGAAGTACTCTCCTCACTTATTCCTAAACATCCTGTAGTATCTCTGATTTCTTTATTTGCCCCTACAGGTCAACATAAGAACGCACAGAAGAATAAGCTCAAAATTCCCATTGCCCTGGGGTTCTTTCCCACTGAATAAAATAAATGATGCAATGCAGATACACAAAACGCTCTGTTTACTTCCCCTGACACAACCACTTTGGTTGGACCTTCAACATAAATTTCCCAAGATGTTCTTGACCTCAGAGACTTCTAGAATCACTGTGATTTGCAATCCAAGACAATGACCCCAGGGTCACTTCCTTAGTCTACTACACAAGTCCCTCCCAAACTCCTTCCAGACCTTCCCCAAGGTGAAAGTTGTGGCTTTTCCCATTATATCATTCACTTAAAGAGCAGGCTTTATAATTAGGGCACCCAGAAGTACAGATTTCAGACTTGAACTGAACCTTCCAGTACATCTGGCTCAACTCTAGCTATTTTCTTAGTTCAATTCCCTGTTGTGTACTCAAGATTCTGTAATTTCTTTCTTCTTGTTTCTTCTGACTCCCCTTAAATAAGGCTCCTAAATTACTAACTTAAAAACATTTCACTTCTACTAACTAAAACCTCATAATTTTTCTTTCCCAATAAACCAGATTTCTCTACCTAATCAATATTTTAACTATGTTGAGTCTTCCAATCTATGAACATAGAGTATCTTTCCATTTCTTTGTGTCTTCTTCAATTTCTTTTAATAGTGTCTTACAGTTTTCAGTAAACAAGTCCTTCATGTTCTTTGTTAAGTTTATTCCTAGGTATATTATTCTTTCTGTTGAGATCACAAAAGGTATTGTATTTCTTATTTCTTTTTCTGACATTTCATTCTTGGTATATCAAAATGCAATGGATTTTTGTACATTGATTTTGTATCTTGCAACTTTGCTGTATTCATTTATTGTTTCTAATAATTTTCTGGTGGAGTCTTTAGGATTTTCTATGTAAAGGATCATGTCATCTGCAAAAAATGACAGTTTAATTTCTCTCCCAATTTGGATGCTTTTTATTTCTTTTGCTTGACTGATGTCTCTGGCTAGAACTTCCAGTACTATGTTGACTAGCAGTGGTAACAGGGGACATCCCTTTCTTGTTCCTAATTTTAGAAAAACGAGCTTCAGTTTTTCCCCATTCAGTATATTAGCTGAGAATTTCTCATACATGGTCTTTATTATGTTGAGGTACTTCCCTTCTATACCCATTATATTAAGTGTTTTGATTATAAATTGATGTTGTATCTTGAATGCTTTTTCTGCATTTATTGATATACTAATATGGTTTTTCTCTTTTAATTTGTTTATGTGGTGTATCACATTGATCAATTTGCATATGTTAAACCATCCTTGTGCCCCTGGGATGAATCTTATTTGATCGTGATGTATAATCTTTTTAATGCATTGTTGTATTCTATTTATGAGTATTTTATTTAGGATTTTACCTCAGAGATATTGGCCTATAGTATTTTGTGTGTGTGTGGTATTAGGGTAATTTTGGCCTCATAGAATGAGTTGGGAAGTATTGCCTGTTTTTCAATTTTTTAGAAGAGTTTGAGGAGGATAGTTGTTAATTCCTCTTTGAATGCTTGACAATACTTGTTTGTGAGACTGTCTGGTCCTGAGCTTTTGATTTTGGGGAGGTTTTGGATTATTGTTTTCGTTTCCTAACTGTTGATTGCTCTATTTAGGTTATCCAGATCTTTTTAGTTCACTCTAGGTAGACTATATGTTTCTAGAAACTTGATCATTTCTTCTAGGTTGTTAAATTTGATGGTGTGTAACCCTTCATAGTATTCTCATATGATCCTTTGTATTTCTGTGCTATCAGTCATAATTTCTCTCATTTCCTAATCAATAATATTTAACAATTTTCATTTGCCACTTCATAAAACCTCATCGATATTAGTGGGACAGATTTCATTGTATTTAAGGAGTCTTCTTTTTCTTAACTCTGAGAAAAATATTTATTTAACAAGAAACAAAAATTTATATTGCATTAGCAGCTATAAAAATTATCATAGTAAGATATCAGCACCCAGAGGGCCCTGTGAATGATGAATGAGCCCAAGACCACTCCAGAACCTCACCTTTTAGTAAAGTGTTAAGTCTTGACACTACACAAGACTGGTTGACACTACACAAGATGGGGTGTCACCAGCATGACACACCTCAGATCTGATTTTGAACAGATAACTCAGGAGGAGATGCGTGAGCCCACCCACATTTTTGTACTCTTACTGTAACTTGAGGTGATAGGAGAAGACAACCAGAATGTTGGATTGAAGTGAATTAGAAGATTTAAGCTATCTGAACTTTCTAAGTATAGTCACAGAAAACACTTAACTTTCTAATCAAAATCAAACAAAAACTAGCAAGTGAAGCAATCTGACTTCAGATATATCAGGTGCATGATACACAAATCAGCACTACCCTCCAGAACCAAATTGTGAATCCACCTGGTTGTAAGAATGTAATTTTGTAATAAAATCTTTCAATGCCTCTTTGATTAAAGTCTCTTGAATAGTGTTCAACAAGGATCACCTTTTACTGAATTGCAATGCAATAACAAACAATAAGGTTTCAGGGTATGAAGGACTCTCATAAGTAACTTACATATCTTTGTCAGGTCACTTCCTGTCGCAGGCAGAATAAGGGGCCCCAGTGATGTTCCTATTCTAAATGCCTGCAACCTGTGAATATATTGCATTACATGGCAAGAAAAAGAAATCAGTTGTATATGCAATGACGAATGCTAATTAGCAGGCCTTGAGATAAGAACAGCATCGTGGGTTATTCAAGTGGACCAAGTGTAATGACAAGAGTCCTTGTAAGTGCAGAAAAGTCAGAATCTGAGTCAGAGAGACTTGAAGAGTTTACACACCTGGCTCTGAAGATGAAGGAAGGGATTATAAACTAAGGAACGCAAGTGGCATCTAGAAGCTGAGAAAAGCAAGGAACGGTTTCCTTTAGTCTCCAGGAAGGAATGCAGCCCTCCCAACACCTTGATTTTAGCCCAGTAAGACCTATTGTGGATTTCTGACCTTTGTGTTGTTTTAAGCCACTGTATTTGGAGTTACTCTATAGAAGCAAAAGGGAACTACTACACTTAGGCTTTTCTTTTTTTTTTTTATATATCTTTTTATATTTATAGAGAGTATTTTATCTTCAGTGCATATTTATTTCTATTTTACTTTTGACAGATAGAGAGACAGAGACAGAGACAGCTAGAGAACCGAACTGTAGGAACTCCCCAGTTCAGCATGTGGGTCCTGCCTGGGCCGGAGCCGGGATTCGATCCTCGGTCCTCGTGGCCTCAAAGCGAGCGCTCAACCCGCTGAGCCGTCCCGGCTTTCCCCAGGCTTTTCTAATGTGTCAATGGAGGGAGTAAACTCTCCGGCTGTGACATTCTGTGGTTGCAAGTTTTCCCAAACCATGAAAGAATCAGTCAGACCAAAACATTTTGTGACTTCAAACCACTGCAATTCCTGAAAACTTTTACCTGGTAATAGGAATTGGTTGTCCTAACATTAATTGGACGATATGCTCTTAGAATTAAATGACACTACAAGGAAAATTAGACAATTGTCCTGGTCTCTTCAAAAAGTCAGTATCCGGGCCGCCGTCTGTGCTGCCTGGACGCGGCGTGAGAGGCTGAGAGGGTCGGAGTCGCTGTCGGCTGCCACCCGCCGCGCAGACCCGGCCGGAGCTGCCGCGATGGACGGTCAGGAGGATCCGGTGAACTAGGCCAAGCTGGCCCGGCAGGCTGAGCGATACTACGAAATGGTGGAATCAACGAAGACAGTGGCAGGGATGGATGCGGAGTTGACAGCTGAAGAAAGAAACCTCCTATCTGTTCCATACAAAAATGTGATTGGAGCTAGAAGAGCTTCCTGGAGAATAACCACCAACATTGAACAGAAAGAAGAAAACAAGGGAAGAGAAGACAAATGAGAAATGATTCAGGAATATCAACAAATGGTTGAAACTGAATTAAAGTTAATCTGTTGTGACATTCCGGATGTACTGAACAAACACCTCATTCCAGCAGCTAACACTGGTGAGTCCAAGGTTTTCTATCATAAAATGAAAGGGGACTACCACATGTATTTGACTGAATTTGCCACAAGAAATGACAGGAAGGAGGCTGTGGAGAACAGCCTAGTGGCTTATAAAGCTGCTAGTGATATTGCAATGGCAGAACTTCCGCCAATGCATCCTGTTTGCTTAGGTCTTGCTCTCAATTTCTCCGTATTCTACTATGAAATTCTTAATTCCCTGACCATGCCTGCAGGTTGGCAAAAGCAGTTTTTGATGATGCAATTGCAGAACTGGATACGCTGAGTGAAGAAAGCCATAAGGACTCTACACATATCATGCATTTGTTACGTGATACTCTGACACTATGGACTTGAGACATGCAGGGTGATGGTGAGGAGCAGAATAAAGAAACACTGCAGGATGTAGAAGACAAAATCACTGAGACATAAGAGCCGACAAGAGAAACCATCTCTGACCACCCCACTCCTTCCCATCCCATCCCCCCTTGGAAATTCCCCCATTGTCTCTGAGAACCACCAAATCTGACTTTTACATTTGGTCTCAGAATTTGGGTTCCTGCCCTGTTGGGTTTTTAAAAAAAAAAAAAAAAAAAACAATTTTCAAAAGTTCTTAAAGGCATGAGTGAATTTCTGTGGATTTTACTGGTCCCAGCTTTTAGGTTCCTTAAGACACTCATAGGACTAGAGGCTTTTTCAGCATTACTGTATTGTCTCCTGCCAGATGTGACAAGATCACCATTAGAAATGCGGGACGCCACGGCTCACCTGTGTGAAATGAAACCATGTTGAAAACTGTTGTCGTGCAACTATGGAGACTGCTCTGGGTCCTCCCCTTCTCTTTGTCTCTCTCTCTGTTTCTGTCTCTCTCTCTGTTTCTGTCTCTCTCTGTCAAAATTACTAAAATAAACCTTTAAAAACAAAATAAAAAATAAATAAAACAATTGGATGTTAGCTTGAAATGGTTAAAGGTTATATGTGGAGTTTGTTGTAATGGTTTCGCTGTAAAAAGTGTTTCAAACTTCACTGAAATGTTGCTGAAAGGCATAGTGCTGGTAACAGTTCAACAATTCGTGGTTACTCATTCTTGCCGACTTTTACTGTCCCTCTGAAGCAGGCTTGCATTGAAGGTGGTATGGAAAAGCCTGCATGTGTGTTCAACTCTTTGTTTCTTCTCCTTCCTTCTCCCCGGCCCTCCCCTCCTCCTTTGCTTGCTCAACCTCTTTTGTTCAGTATGTGTAACTTGAAGCTAATTTGTACTAGTGGATATCTGACTGGAGCCACAAATACAGACTCTGTATTGTTCTTATTGAAACACAGCATGGAATTAACATTAAACTTAAATAAAACAAATCTAAATTAAAAATGCCAAATGTTAAAAAAAAGTCAGTGTCATTTTATTAAAGGCCTTTCTACACTAAAAAAATCTAAATAGCAACCACAGGTAATGTGTGAAACTTAAATTTGAGGGGGATTTGGAAAATGTGACTGTAAACTAGTTATTAGAAGAAATTAAGGTAGCATTATTAATTTTTGTAGGTAGTTAGGTAGGAGGATGTTTTTATTTTAATGGTAACAATATTTGCAACTTGCTTTTAAATGCTTCACCAAAATATATAGATCTATATTAAAATATATGGCAAAAATATTAATAATGATTTACTCCATCCTGTGCTGTACACAGCCCTTTTGACTCCCTGACATTGATTTGAGGAAAGAAGAGAAGGGGTGTCAACGTTGGAAGGGCCTCCTCACTTTCTTCCGTCTCTTGGGTTTGGCTTCTCCCTTGGGTACTGTGCTGTTCGGCTTGGAGGCTGCGGTACCCCCAGGGCCAGGCTGAGGAGCTGCAAAGAAGTTCCCATTGGACATCTGTCCTGGGGGTACTTGAAAGATCCGGCTCAAGAAATCCTGAAGGTCAGCAGGTGGGGTATCTGGGGTGGCTCTCTGTCGCCCACTGGTGCCTGGGATCCGAGAACCAAATGAGATATGATAGGGGACTCTATGGGTATCTGGGGAGATTCCTACACGCTGGCATCCAGCCCACTCTGTGATGTCATACACCTTTCCATCCATCAGCGCAAAATACGTGATCTTCAGGCCCAGCATGCTTGATTCTGCCCAAAAGTCACCTTCTTCAGCGGGATGCAGCCTATTACACTCAGCACAGTATCTGGCACTCTTAGGTTCCCAGTCCATTTCAAACCTCCTATGCTTTCCCTGGCATTGGCTGCACATCATAGTATTCATTGCCTCTTTGAGGTCATCCTGCAGCTTGGACAGAAATTCATTCACTGACCGGCTCAGCTCATTCTCTGCCATTCGTTTCATCTCATATTCCTTCCGCCTTTCAGGGTTGCTGACAATGTCCCAAGCTGCCCGCAAAACCTTGAAGGCCTCCTCAGCCCTAGGATGATGATTTTTGTCAGGGTGAACCATCACTGCCAGCTGCCTATAGGCCTTCTTCAGTTCAACATCTGATGCTGTAGTTTCAACCCCCAACACATGGAAAAGGTTTAGCTCATCTTCAGGAACCCCAGCCATGGTCAAGAGTCAAGCTACTTCTTCTTCAGGCTGGCAGTAGCGACCACTAGCTACAGGTGCATTTCCCTGCCTGTTAGTCCTCTGTTTGACCCAAGGCAACTCCAACCAACCCCATTGAATCATTCTTACCAGCTGCTGCCATAGCCTACTATCTCTCAGCCGAATCAGGCAACAAGTGTTTATTGCACTATTTTTTCAGAATGTTTGGAAATTTTGTATTAAAAGTTAAGGATTTTTTTTTTTAAGTGTGTTTAAATGTTTGTTGAATTATTGCTCAGCAACTTCACATTTTGGCTTTAAATGCTCTCTGTGTACAGAACTTTCTAAAATTATTTGTAGCAACTAAAATTTGTGGCTAGAAAGTAACAAGGTAAGTATCATATGCAAAATAGTTTAAATGAGTTTCCAGTTAGAAAGCTGATGGGAAAAAAGTGATGTCATTCTATGAATCAGTGGAAAGTTACTGCCCTCTAATTGAAAAAAGTAACCTGGTGGAATGGGGATTTTTTGGTCTCAGCAGGTCAGAGATTTTCATTTCTTGATTTTGCCAAGAGAAGGAATAAAAATGAAACTTTGAAGAAAAAAAAAAAGAAACTTATGGTCAAGTAGAAGAAGACAGACACAAAATCATTCCCTAAACCCCAACATCCTAGAATCAGTAGCAGAAGGAAACTGCAAGAAAATTGAGTTACCCAATTTCCTATTGACATACTACTACTAGAGAACATCAGAAGAAATTAAGAAGTAGCATTCTAGTCAGTCCAGAGATAAGAACAGAATTAGCTAGTGATAGAATGGAAAAAACTTGTATAGTTTGCCTTGTAAACTTTTAAAAATATATGTATATGATTGGTCAATACTGGTTTCCTTTTGTATAAAATCAATACTTAACAATTTAATTTTTTTATTTAGGAACTCAATGTTATTAATTTTTATTTGAAAATATGTAGTTAAATCTATAATGTAATTACAAAAACTAATTTCATCTTGTAGATGGCATAGCCAAGATATCTGCTGTCACCTAGTGAAGCATAACTGAATTACAGGAAAAAACACATGAAATGAGCAGATAAAAGAAAATTTAAAAAATTCTGGTTCTCTGAAAAAACTAACAAAAATCAAACAAAATCAAACAAAACAATGAATTGCAAAATATAAACAACCATTGAAACACAGAAAATATGTTTAAATCCTAAGCAATTACCTTGTACATTATATGCAAATACATTTGAAGTTAGATAAAATTGATATTTTCCTACTAAAATACAGTCTACAAAGATAGACTCCAATAGAGATAAAAAGCTTAAACAAATGAATGTTCATATAAAAAAAACTGATAAAGTTATCAAAGTACTACCCACAAAAAGGCACCATGTTGTTTCAAAGGAAAATTTTATCTCATCTT
Source organism: Craseonycteris thonglongyai (assembly GCA_004027555.1). Taxonomy (NCBI): domain Eukaryota; kingdom Metazoa; phylum Chordata; class Mammalia; order Chiroptera; family Craseonycteridae; genus Craseonycteris; species Craseonycteris thonglongyai. The sequence continues at coordinate 12,209 of PVKE010021676.1, forward strand.
CCAAGACCAGATAGTTTCACTGCAACATAAATTACTCTAGAGAAGAGAAAATATCCAAATTCTTTTCATAAATTAAAACATAGCACTGATTGATAAACCTGACAAAAACTGGCACAAAAAAATTGACAGGACAATATTACCTACTCATGTACATGATGTAAAATGCCTAAAATAAAATATTAAGAAACAGGATCTAAAGCAATGTTAAGAAAATAACACATCACATCTAATGGATTTATTTTAGGGATATAAGGGTGGTTCGTTATTAGAAAATAAGTTACAGTGTTGCCAGGATAGCTTGCTCCACGGTTAAGCACTTGCCTCACTATCATAAGATCTGGAGCTCAATTCTTGGCTCCAGCCAGTGTAAACCCCATTTGCTAAACTGCAGCTCAACTGGTAACCACCGGGGTGACTCCATGGCAAAGGTTATCATATTCCACATGGGAGGCCCCGGTTCCATACAGCCCCACATGGACCTGTGTGGAATGAAGCCATGTCACAACTAATGCTGTACAACTCTGGAAACTGCTCTAGGCTCTCCTCCCTTTCTTCTCTCTCTCTCTCTCTCTCTCGCTCTCTCTCTCTCTCTCTCTCTCTCTCTCTCTCTCTCACCTTCTCCCAAACAATGAAATAAATCTTTAAAAAAATAAAATAAAAAGTTTAGGGAAGCCGGGATGGCTCAGCGGGTTAAGTGCTCATTGCAGCCCCAGGGTCTGAGGATCAAATCACGGCCCCGGCCCATGTGGATGCATATGCTGAACTGGGTGTGTTTCCCATGTGGGAGGCCCCCAGTTTGGCCCCCAACTCGAGGGGGTATGCCTCCTATGCAGGAGGCCCCAGGCCTGGTTCCTGCCCGATGCGAGGCCCCCCTGCCCACCTGTGTGGAATAAAACTGTGTTGAAAACTGATGATGTACAACTATGGAGACAGCTCTGGGCTCTCCCCCTTCTCTCTGTCTCTTTCTGTCTCTGTCTCTCTGTCAAAAAAATAAAATAAATCTTTTTTTTTTTTTTAAGTTTTCACATAACAAACAAGGACACCAAAAATAAAGTTAAATTACAAATCACTAACTGAGGGGAAAATATTTGCAACACATATCACAGATAATGGGCAATATTCCTAATATATGAATTATTTTTAGAAATTGTATGAAACAAAGACCAAAAACCCAATATAAAAATGGGCAAAAGCTGTGAACACATAATTTGCTATTGTGTGAGAAAGAAAAGGCGGTGAGTGCGAGAATGTTCTTGACCTGATGGGTTGTAAGCAGTTACCAAAGTCACCAAACTCTCTTTTTATTAAAAGATAAATACCAGCAAGCTGAAAGAACTCTTAATATATCAGGTTTAGAAGAAGAAAAAAAGTGCAGCTTCTTGCCACATTCATTTAATTTTACATAAACACGGTTTTTAATGTGGAGCTATATCTAAACCTAACTTGACTCTAATCCTAATATAACATATATGTATATGATGATCAGTATTTAAAAATTTTTTGTCTGGTAAATTTCAAAGCACAAAACTTCGGGGGTAAGGTTAAGACTGTAATCTGCTATTCATCTCAGGGCCACTGGGAAGTGGGTTAAAACTTAATTAAAAACAACAAAATAAGTTATAAAGTTGTGACACGGTCTAAACAAGAAGGTTAGTTCTATCAATGATTAATGACAATTGAAGGCTTAAGGATATCACCAAGTTGTATTTATGATGTATTTCTTTATACCTGTATTTAAAAGTGACTAAGTATTATGTTTATCTTTAATAAAAAATAAAAATAAATAAAAACTTTATTTTTATTTCTAATAATTGACTATATATCACTACAATCTCTTTAACCACTGATTCTTTGTTAAGTGGTTCTAATGTGAGGCCCTTCCAGCCATAAGGCCCTGTGACACTACTTGTATAATAATTCTCTGATAGCTCATTTGGGCAAGTATAACAAAGGTGCCATTGGCCACTTGGTGGCAATAGATCCTAATTGCCTATGAAGTTCTTAAAAAGTAATGAACAGGTTGATAATGGATTTGGAAACTAATTTATAAAGACATTTCAGGCAGGTCACAAGATGCTTTAGTTGGAAAGGTCAGCAAAATCCTGAATATCCCTTAAAAGGGTATTAAATGCAAAACAAAAGACATTCTGTCTTTGTCAAAAATAGTTATGGGTACACTCTACAACATTCTATTAGGAAAGATCTTTGGAGCTAGAAAAGGTTCAAAGAGAGAAGAGAACTGCTGACATAGTAGTGATAATTAAAAAGAGGTAGACTGAAAAGAGGTATCATGAATAATACTAAGCACCTGCTACTGTTTAGCCATCTGAACTTCTGTGAGCCAGTTAACCTACGAGGGCCTCAGTTTCTTTGCCTGAACCCTGAACTAGATCAGGGGCCAGCAAACTTCCTATAAAGTGTCAGACAATAAATGTTTTAAGCTATGCAGGCATTCATTGTCACAACTACTCAACTCTGTCATTGCCACAAAAGTGGCAATAGACAATAATACATAAGCAAATAAGCATGACTGTGTTCCAATATAATTTTATTTTGGGACACTGAAATTTGAATTCCATGAAACTTTCACACATCATGAAATATTATTCTTCTTTTGATTTTTTTCCTAATCATTTAAAAATGTAAGAACCATTGTTAGCTTGCAGGTCATAGGAAAAAGAAAAAAACAGGTAGCCAGGCTAAATTTGGCTCATGGAGGTTGTAGTTGGCTGACCCCTGGGCTAGATGGTCCCTAAGCTCCCTTCCAGCTCTGTCTCTATTTGTTGATTAAACTGCTATTGATTCCCTACTCAGCTAGCATTGCAGTTACATTTCTTTCACATCTTCTGATAACTTCTTTTACAGTCTAAAGAAGCTTCTCAAGCTTTATTTATTGACATTCCCTTTAGATAAGAAGTAGGAAGATGCCACATCATACCGTATGTTGTTCATATTATTTTAGCAATAGCTATCTTTGGTCTTCCAAACAGATTTACAAATATGTGTTTTCAAACTTTACATGTTCCTCATCTCTCCTTACTAGAAAGATTTCCAGACTTGTTTTCATGTGTTTGAGAATCGCCGCCGTATAGCTACGTTTACTTGAAAATCCCCAGTTAGAAAGCCTCCCCAAACCTCACTTCTCCTTTCTGCTGGAGAAGAACATGCGCTTTCCCCGAAGTCTGCTGGAAGTGACGATGGCTAACTTAAACTTACTTCATAGAACAGCCGGTTCCAGGCAACCCCTAACCTTGACTTCCTCTCAGTCCTTTCTTTCTTCCAAAAGGTCAGAATCCAATGTGTGAGGGGAGAAGGGACTTCTCCATTTGACGTTCTCTCCTGTTCACCTAAGACCACCAGATAATATGTGATCAGCTTGATGACCACATAACTGGTTTTAATAGCTACAAGGACAAAACATTGGGAATCTGCAGTTGTGAGCAGTTGTGTAAAATGTTGTTTTTTCTAATTTATTGGGGTGACATTAATTGATATCAATTACATTGTTTCCAGGTGTACAATTCTACATTACATTGTCTGTACATTGCATTATGTGCTCACCACCCAGAATCAGCTCACTTTCCATCATCATGTGTTTGATTCCCCTCCCTACTCCCCCCCCACCCATCTCTCCCAGCCACCTCCCCACCTCAGGTAACCACTAAACTATTGAATGTGTCCATAAGTCTTTGTTTCTTTGTTCCTTTCAGTTTTATATTCCACCTATAAGTGAGGTCATATGTTTCTTGATTCTTTCATTCTCACTTATTTCACTTAATAAGATATTTTCAAGGTCCGGCCATGTCACAAATTGCTGTATTTCATCTTTTCTTATTGCTGAGTAGTATTCCATTGTGTAAATGTACCACATCTTCTGTATCCAGTCATCTATCAGAGGACACTTTGGTTGATTCCACGACTTGGCCACCCTGAACAGTGCTGTGATGAACATTGGGGTACATATATCTTTGCGGATTAAGGTTTTCAGGTTTTTGGGGTAGATGCCCAGGAGAGGGATTGCTGGTCATATGGCAATTCCATTCCTAGTATTTTGAGGAATCTCCACACTGCCTTCCACAGTGGTTGTGCCAATTTACATTCCCACCAGCAGTGTATGAGGGTTCCTTTTTCTCCACAGCCTCTCCAGCACTTGTTATCCCTTGTCTTGTTGATGATAGCCATTCTAACAGGTGTAAGATGGTATCTCATTGTGGTTTTTATTTGCATCTCCTTAATTGCTAGTGATGTGGAGCATTTTTTCGTGTATCTTTTGGCTGTTTGTATGTCTTCAGGAGAGAAGTGCCTGTTTAGGTCTTCTACCCATTTTTTAATTGGATCGTTTGTTTTTTTGTTGTTGAGTTGTATGAGTTCTTTATATATTTTAGATATTAGCCCCTGATCAGAGGCATTGTTTGCAAATATTTTCTCCCATTCAGTTGGTTTCCTTTTTACTTTGTTGAAGTTGTTCTTTGCTGTGTAGAAGCTTTTTAGTTTGATATAGTCCCATTCATTTATTTTTGCTTTTACTTCCCTTGCCAAGTTCATAAAGTGCTCTCCGAAGCCCAAGGTCTATAAGTTTAGTGCCAATGCCTTCTTCTATGCACTTTATAGTTGCAGATCTTATGTGGAGGTCCTTAATCCACTTTGAGTTAATCTTGGTATATGGTGACAGTTCACAGTCCAGATTCATTCTTTTGCATGTGGTTTTCCAATTTTCCCAGCACCATTTACTGAAGAGGCTTTCTTTTCCCCATTTTATTTTTTTTTCTCCTTTGTCAAAGATTATCTGTCCATATATTTGTGGGTTTATTTCTGGGTTTTCAATTCTGTTCCATTGGTCTGTATGTCTGTTTTTCTGCCAATACCAAGCTGTTTTGATTATTGACACTTTGTAGTATAGACTGAAGTCAGGGAACGTGATGCCTCTAGCCTTATTTTTTTCTCGGAGGATTGCTTTGGTGATTCAGGGCCTTTTGTAGTTCCATATGAATCTGATCATTTTTAAAATCAATTTCTTGAAAGAATGTCTGTGAGACTTTGATGGGAATTGCATTAAATCTGTATATTGCTTTGGGTAATACGGCCATTTTAACTATGTTTATTCTTCCAATCCATGAACATGGAATATCCTTCCATTTGTTTGAAGAAGAAAGAAGTTAGCTGCTTTTAGACTTATACCTGGCAATGAGCAGCCTTAAAACTTCTTCTGGAAGAGCACAGGATTATAACATGGCCCAACTCCATAATCTTTCTCTGTTAAGAAGCCTCATCAAAAGCAAGGAGGGCCCTGGGGACATGAACACTGAGTGCCCATGGTGAGCCAGCTCCCTTGCAGCACTCAGTCATATCACCTCTCATGTGAGCCTGTTCACCCTGTGAAGTCATTGGAGACTATAAGCACCCATGGGGCACATGAAGAATGGAGGATCTCAGGTTCAACCCACTTACCCAGATCACAGAAGTACCAAGGAGAAGCCAGGACTCTCAATTAGACCTCCAATTCAGAAAAGCAGTTATCTATTCATTTTGTTTTCTTCTCTCATCTATCATCTATCTGTCTATCTACCTACCTACCTACCTACCTACCTACCTATCTACCATCTATCCATCCATCCAGCTCGTCACCATATTTCCTCCCTGGAAAGCATTAGGTCATTATGTTTGAATAATTAAAGACCCCTGGAAATTAATTGGCCAATTAAACTAGGTTAAAAACTCTAAAGAGGGGAAAGCCGGGACGGCTCAGCGGGTTGAGCGCTCGCTTTGAGGCCACGAGGACCGAGGATCGAGTCCCGGCTCCGGCCCAGGCAGGACCCACGTGCTGAACTGGGGAGTTCCCACGGTTCGGTTCTCTAGCTGTCTCTGTCTCTGTCTCTCTCTCTATCTGTCAAGGGTAAAATAGAAATAAATATGCACTGAAGACAAAAAGATAATTTCTCTCTATAAATGTGAAGGGATGAAAAAAAAAAAAAAAAAGAAAAAACTCTAAAGAGAAGTTGCCACTGGGAACTTATGTTCTCTGTCCAATCCTTATCACAAGTCCAATCATGAGAAATGTTATTTTTTCCAGATAGCTCATGCTCTAAATACTCCAAGTTTGACTCTTAGATCAAGCTAGAACTTTCGAGGCCCGATAAGACAGTTTGACTCTACTAAATTAAAATCATGTGACATCATTAACCTGCACTGAGAGCTGACTAAAGACCAAAGTACACTTTTAAAGTTCTAAAGCTAATTCTAACATTTCTAAATAGTATTAGTTAATTCCCAAAATGCCCAAGTCACTGCTTCATTCCTTTGAAACAGTGTGAAGGAATAGCATATATATTTTTTAAACTCCATGACATTATCAGAATTTGTAAGGATTATGTCTTACAATTCTGCCCCATAAAGCTTTATGCCCTATAAAAATATGTGCCTGGATCTGAAACAATGTAACTAAAAATGACACTGTTATCCATTAGCACTCTTGTTAGGATTTTTAAAAGTTTATTAATTTCAATAGAAAATAGAAGATGAGTGGAAGTGGATATAAATCTCAAACCATAAGCCCAAGTTTTAAAGAAATATAATTTGATTTTCTATATTTCTATTTTGAGCTCTCATCTCACAGAGAAACAGCCTTAACTCTAAGGGGTTTCCTCTCACTCTTTGGGTTGTGCATTGTTCCAGAATCTCACATGGTGCCAAATATAGAGGAACAGGAGTTATAACTGGTTCCAAGTCTCAAGTGTACCTAGTTTGCAATGGGGAATGTCCACCATTCCAGTCAGCATGCCCCTCTACTGCCACCCCACACTTGGGCACAGGAATCTCTACAAGGCTGCCCAGCATCCCATACTCTTAGATGCACCTTAAAGCTACTTCCTCTTCAAGGTTTTGCTACTACCATCCTTTGCTCCAGACTCCAGAGATCTCTGTTCATTCATCACTTCCTTTCCCCTTAGCCAGGACAATATCTTCAATTCTCACTTCCGTTTCAGACAGACACCTGTCTACCCTCTCCTATTCTAGAATTTAACCTCTTAGGAACAAAAATCAGAAAGTCTTACAGACTTCTGCTTTCTAACATTCAATGTACCTCCTTTCAGACAACAAGGACAGGGTGCCCACTAGCTTGAATGGGAAGGGGAAGCATATAAGATGGGTAAAAACATAGGTTAATATCTGAAATACTATCTGACCACAATTCCATTTTTTAGTATTTTTTGTTTGTTTTTTTCTTTCTTTCTTGTTTCTTCATTCTTTTATTTCTATCATTCTTTCATATTTAAATATGAGTTCTTAAATGACTTACCTGTGCAATTGATATCTATCGCTGTCATTCTATCAACTGAAATAAGTTGGTAAACACTTTCTACTTCTAACCCCATTTTCCTCATCTGAGTATTTCACTCTACTGTGGCACTGTTTCCATAATACCAAGGATCCTGGGACTTGAAAGTATAAACAAAGCCTAGCCACAAAATCAGAGTGTCTAGTTACCTTCATAAGGGAAATTGGAATAGTAACATCCTCTAATAGATAAACATATGTGGGCAAGAGTTTATGTAGAACAATGTTTATGCAGCATTATTTATGTTGGGAAAAAAATGAAAACAACCTAAATACTCAGTAATAGAAATTTGTTTAAACAAAGTAAGATCACATGATCAAATTCTATGCACCATTAAATGTCAAGTTATAGAAGAGTACATGGCAATATAGGGAAATATTCACAATAAAAATAATAAAGTATGAACTGTGCAATCACAATTCTATAAAATACATACTTGAACAGATCCTATAACAAAATGCTGAAATGTTCCTCATCAGAATGTTATAAGAGATCTTAATCTGGAGAAATCATGACTGGGAGAATTGATAATAACTATTTTCTTTCCATATTTTTAAAACTTTCTATAATGCTCATATGTTTTTATAATCAGAGAAATAAAGTAATGTTATGTGAAAAACTAAAAGCATTTATCAAGCTTATGATTTGTGTGCACCATCTATATGCTCAATAAAAAGATTTTTTTAAATAAACAAGAGCAGAAATCTTCAACAACAAAAATAAGAAAAGAAACCTCCTGAGATCCTCTCAGCCCTGATCGGGCTTCCTTGTTCAAAAAAGAAATCTTTTGTACTAATTATATTCTTTGGCTGTCTCGTGGAAAATGTGCTTTTTAGTTTTATTTTTTATTTCTCAGATATTAATGTGCTTAATAAAATTATTTTGCAAATCACACATACACTAATTGCTGGTTCAAGGAGGAGATTGTGCTACAATAGTATTGTTTGCCCACAGTTGACTGCAGAACCAGGAAGTAACCTGAATGTGTCATACAGGTTATGAATGTCCTAGTTCAATGGTTAAGTGAATCATCAAGAGCCTATTGGGTAAAAATCTGGTCTGACTACTTGTCCTGGACTTGGTAACTTCTGACTCCACCCTCTGTCTCCAGACTCAACTCTGGCTAGCTGACAGCCCCACCTTCTCAAACAGGTTTGCAGACCGTATGAGGCAGGACGGTGGGACTGAGAAGGAAGAGGTGCTTGCCTGAGGCACATCTAGTGAAGAATTGTGAAAGATGAGAACCCCTGTGTCGGTGCTGAATCTGGGCCTGACTTTACCTGCATGCACTTTTTTCTTCTTCTTGTATCTGAGTCAGTTATCGTTAGCTCCATTTGGAGTCATAAAGTGGTTTTCATTAATCATTGATGTCATCCTCTGCCATCTTCCATTTGGTTTGAGAATTACTGTGTAATCAGAATAGTAGGAAGGAGATGATTTCTAAGATATTTGCTGAAAACCATAGCCCAGTTAATGTTTTTTTAAGCAATCTCTGATGCTGAAACTTCTGAGAAAATCTCAAAATCATATCCTGAGTCTCTAGGTCTAGGCGACTTCTGATTAACGTTAGTTTAACTTTCCAGGATTTAAACCATCTTCTATCTGTTCATTCATTCATTCAACTATTTATTCAATGCTCGGAATGTGTGAGACACTATGCTGGGCACTGGGGATGAAATGGTGAACAGACAGTCTCTGCCTAGGGAGCTTATGGTTTATATAGGCAGCAGACCAAAAAACAAAAGCAAAATAATCAATCAACAGAAGGCAAAACAGGCAATTACAGTACGCTGTGGTATGAGCTCTGATAGAGAAATTACAATTATAAAGCACTATAGGAGTATGCAGTAGAGGCATACAGATAGATAGTAGTGGGAGGAGTTTGGGGACAGGGTTGTATGTATCCTAAGCGCTTGGGTTTTGAGTTAATTTTCTAGGGTTTCCCTGACAAAGCAATATAAACTGGGTGGCTTAAACAACAGAAATTTGTTTTTTCACCATTTTGGAGGCTAGAAGTCTGAGCTCAATGTGTCAGCAGGGTTGGTTTCTTCTGAGGACTCTCTCCTTGGCTTGTAGATGGCTGTCTTCTCCCTGCATCTTCCCTCTGTGTGTTTGTGTTCTAATTTCCTCTTCTTGGAAGGATACCAGTTAATTGGATTAAGGCCCACCCCAGTGACCTCACTGTAGTAACTTAATTACTTCTTTATAGACCCTGTCTTTAAACATAGTCACAGTCTGGGAGTTAGGACTTCACCACATGAATTTTAGGAGGAGACACACCGCAGCCTATGGCAAGCCTGAAGGATAAACAGGAATCAGCCAACCAAATGGAAACACAGGGAAGGGTTTCCAGCATAAACAAAGAGGCAGAGAGAAAGGCACACTAGAAGCTAGCAGGAACCAAATCAGAAAGGGCCTGTGAGCTGCATTTAAAAGGTGAGAACTGTACTCTATGGTCAATGGAATGCTACTGAAGTGTTTTAATTAATAATACAAATATGATCAGATTGACTTTTTAGAAGAAATGTTTGTGTGAAGAAGAATGGATTGAAGAGGAATGTGGTTGAAGGGGGTGATTCAGGGAGAGGTAGTGGTGGCCTGAAGGGGGATGGCTCAGGCCAGATGGAGAGGAGTGGATAGAGTCCAGTATAGCTAACAAGAGCTGGTGATTGACAGTGATGGAACAGTGGAGGATGACACCCATCTTTCTGACCTGGGAAATGGGAGGACCAAGTCATGGAATACTGAAAGACGAGAACCGGAAAATGAAGGGGTCAGTCAGAAGTAGACCCTGCAGCCAAGAGACCTGCAGCAGCATTACCCACCTGACAACTATGCTAAGGACCACATTGTATATCAGAAAGGGGAAGAAAGAAATATACTAGTGCCCAGTCTGGTGTGGTTATAATGATGAAACTTTTTATCCTATCTGTTTCAAATATTAGAAATTAATTCAAAAATCCAAATGCATTCTTCTATCCTGTTTTACTTTCTTCGTCTTTCTTTACATTTCTAGATCCTCCAAGATTCAGCTGAGGATGCAAAATGTAAGAATGGTTGCTAGGATACCTGGAAATGAAAAGCCAAGTAGCTTCCATATACGGAACACTAATTATACATATGCCACACACTGAGTGAAATACTCTGCATACATTTTCTATTTAATCTTCATGGCCCTGTGAGTTAATTACTATTATCTACATTTTACAGTCAAAAACCTAATGCCCAGAAAGGCAAAGTCATTGCCCAGGGTTATAGAACTGCACAGATTCTTAAACCCAGTCATCTTTGGCTCCAATGCCCATTACAAATACCACTAGGCTGTTCTACCTCTAGCAAGCTTTTCTTTGCAAACCCAGATCAATGTACTTTATCCCATAAGAGGCTTCTAGCCCTTTACGTACATTTTTTACTGAAAAATAAAAATGTGTTTTTAGTACAAAGATCCCACAAACTTCAGTTCCATTTTAGAATCCAGTGTGAATAATGCTCCTAGAATTATGCAACCTAGCAGCCTCATGACTGTACCAGCTTGGATCAAACTACCAGGACTGAAGCTTAAGACCAGGCACAGAGAATGCCAAACAACACATTTATAAGAACAGAATAAGTAAGTGATTGGCCAAACTGTCAGAACATTTGTACCAGCCCTTGACTAGCAGTGCAGAGACTCAGAAGTCCAGCGGATTACCAGGGTGTACAACCTTGAACTCCTGGCTGCCCACCTGTGAGAAATGGTATTTATGGAAGACTGCCTAAAGGAGAGCCAATGAATCCATTTTTTTAGATACTAAAGATTGTATCTTTGAATTAAGGTAGCTCAAGGGATTTTCACACTGATTATTCTGCTACTCAAAATTGCTTGATCTGAAGTGAACTTCAGCCCTTCGGCATATAAGAAACAAAATTTCTAAGTCTTGTGGAACTTGCATTTACTAGAAGGATGCATTGAACACAGCCCTCACTACCTTACAGACCGCCTCTTCCTCAGACCGTGGGAGACATGTCTAGCAGGACTTACTGTCAGGAAACAGTTGTGTTTTTCATAAGAAGCTACTTCTTATTTTCTTGTCTCTGTGAATTATTTCTGCCTTTGCTTTGTCTCCAAGGACTTTAAAAGCCAAATTTGCAGCTCACCTCTGGCAACTAACCCTATCTCATAGAAGCCAGCTTTGAGCGTAATAACCTCACCTTGGCTTTAATTTCTTTCCTTCTTACTCTTATTTTTCTTCTTATCTCCATTCCCAATTTTCTCAATTGGATACAAACTTATCTTGTCACTGTATTTTAAGCACCTAGGCATGCTGGTTTAAATCCTTTTTTAGAATATTGGAAGGTAGTACTAGGTCATTAATTTCAGACAGAAAACAGAAGTTTGTGATTAGGGTTGTGGGAATTATATTTAAATCCAAATACATAAGGAATGATACCTAGAGCCAAACAAGGGTTCTGTTTACAATTTAGAAACCTGCTTCAGTTGTTCCACAGGTTTCTCCATCCTGAGCTGCTTCCTGCTCATCCTTATCAGCTGCCCATGACAGAGATCGTCAAAGCTCTCTCTACCCGCAGTTGGCAGGGGTGCCCTGCTGTTCTTGCCGGTTAGCTGTGTGTTTCTCTAGAGCCCAGCCATTTTCTGTGTGAAAATATAGAAAATATTTTACAGCTTATCTGGAAAACATATGCCCAGCTTATCTGTAAGAAGAAAAGGGAATAAAATAAAAGAAAAAGATTACCCATTCATGCACATGTGGAACTATGCTTTATCAACTTAGAGAGATTCAAATAGGCAGGCCGACACCAGAAGGTGTTACACCCCACTAACAAAGTGGATGACTGGATTTTTCTTTAATTTGGATACAGAAGAGCATTTAAACAGGTGGTTAAATCTAATTAGTCCCAGTCCAATGATTAACAAGCACCATGAACCCAAACTGAGCCTCAGTTTCCTCAACTGCAAAATGGAGAACTTGACAGACATGTTCAGCCAATAACCTTCAGAAGTCTAGGTGGGACAGTTGCCCCTTCTCTCACTAAGAAAGTGGTGAGACCAATGAATTTGCTGGGCAGATATGTGTTTTTTGTTTTTTTGTTTTAAGATTTATTTTATTGTTTTTGACAGAGACAGACAGAGATGGAGACAGAGAGAGACAGAGAGAAGGGGAAGGGCCCAGAGCAGTCTCCATAGTTGTACGTCATCAGTTTTCGACATGGCTTCATTCCACACAGGTAGGCAGGGGTCGTGCAGGGAGGGAAATGGACTGAGGGCCTCCCACAAGGGAAACACACCCCAGTTAAACATATGGGTTTGCATGGGCCTGGGAGGAAATTTAATCCTTGGTCCCTGGGGCTGCAAAGCTAGCACTTAATCTGCTGAGCCAGCACTTAATCTGCTAAGGCATCCCAGCTTCCCCCAGATGTTGTATTTGGTCATCTAGTAAATACTATGGGTAGCAGCCAAGACAATAGTCACTGTCATAGAACAGATTACAATGAGATCATGGAGAAGATAAACAGGATATATACCACATTTTTCAGTGTGTAAGACACCCCCATGTATAAGATGACCCCTACTTTTCTAAGCCAAAATCAAGAAACTCTCTCAATTGGTTACTCCCATGTGTAAGACAACCCCCAATTTTTGGTCTAACAATTTTAAACAAAAGTATCATCTTACACAGAAAAGTATGGTAACTGAAATAACTGAAATAACAGGAATACGTCGTGCAAAACGAGAGCTAAAGAGAACCATAGACGGTTCTGGGTGGTATGGTTTTTGAAAGCGATACTGAATATACTAAGTTCATGGAGAAGAGCAGGTATAACATCCCTCTCAAGGGGCATCATATAAGCAAGGGCATGAAGCAAAAAGGTGAATGAGGACAAGGTAGGAGAGACACTGAGACCCACTGAGGAAGTTCTGAGAGAGAAGACTGACTCAAAAAGAGCCTTGAATGACATTCTTAAGAATTTATAATGGATTTGATAGATGATAGGAAATTCCTAAGTTATGGAGCAACATTTTTTTTAAGGTGTATGAGAAAGAGTTCAGTTTTCAGGAGGAACTAGGAGAGTGAGCTCTAGCCAGGAAATGTCAGCAATAAACCAGCAAGGGGGTGATGAAAGCTTTGATAGAGTGGTACCTGTAAAAACAGCAAGGAAGGGCGAACTCGAGAGAGCTTGTGAAATCAGAACTGCCAATGTACTTGAGTAATTCTTAGGAAGATTGCCCTTAGGTTTCTGTGCATTAAGCCTTTAAGTTGGAGGTTTCCAACATCTCAGAAATATTATGCCAAGACCTCATTTATTCAGTTTAAGTAAGGTTTGGGTTGCTAATGCTCTAGCTCAATCTTTAGAAGGCCCTGTGTATCAATCAATACAGTATTTTAAAATATCAATGAATGTAAAATCAGAGAATACTTAATGTCTAACTCTGCCTTCCATTCTTTCCCAGAGTGGCTGGATCAGTGCACAGGAAAAAACAAACAAACAAACAAACAAAAAACACTAGAAACGGGAAAGCCGGGACGGCTCGGCGGGTTGAGCGCTCGCTTTGAGGCCACGAGGACCGAGGATCGAATCCCGGCTCCGGCCCAGGCAGGACCCACATGCTGAACTGGGGAGTTCCCACAGTTCGGTTCTCTAACTGTCTCTGTCTCTGTCTCTCTCTCTATCTGTCAAAAGTAAAATAGAAATAAATATGCACTGAAGACAAAAAGATAATTTCTCTCTAT
>PVKE010021677.1:0-18153 GCA_004027555.1 Craseonycteris thonglongyai
TTTCTATTTTACTTTTTGACAGATAGAGAGAGAGACAGAGACAGAGACAGTTAGAGAACCGAACTGTGGGAACTCCCCAGTTCAGCACGTGGGTCCTGCCTGGGCCGGAGCCGGGATTCGATCCTCGGTCCTCATGGCCTCAAAGCGAGCGCTCAACCCGCTGAGCCGTCCCGGCTTTCCCCCTTTTTTTTTTTTTTTTCTTTTTTTTCATTCTCTTAAATAACCCTTGCCTTCACCTCCTAAACTGAACACTACTTGGGTTTCAGCTTGAATGAATCAATGCTTTCTAAATTCTTTTGAATTTCAAATGACTGCTTGTTGCCTCTCACTTTGTCCTTTTATTTTAAGGTTAACATTAACTAAAGTTCATAGTTTACATTGGGGTTCACCCTTTGTGTATTTTGGTGAATGCATAATGTTATATATCCACCATTACAGAATCATATGGAATAGTTTCACTGCCCTAAAAATCCCCCATGTTCCTGCTGCCTCTCCAACAAAATCCTGGCAAACACTGCTCTTTTTATTGCCTCTATAGTTTTTCCTTTTCCAGAATATCATAGAGTTGAAATTTATATAGATAGATAGATAGATATAGATAGATATAGATATAGATATATAGCCTTTTAAGATTGGCTTCCTTCATTTACAATATGCATTTAAGTTTCTTCCACATCGTTGCATGACTTAATAGCTCATTTCTTTTTATTGCTGGATTATATTCCATTGTATGGACATGGTGATGATTAATTTTATACATTAACTTGACTGGGCCACAGGTGCCAGATACTTGGTTAAACATACTTCTGGGTGTGTCTCTGTGTGTTCCTGAATTAGAGTAACAATTTAATCAACAGACTAAGTAAAGCAAGTAACCTTATCCATTCTGGGCAAGCCTCGTCCAATTCATTAAATGCCAGAATAAAACAAAGGCGTGAGCAAAAGAGAATTCACTCTTTTTGCCTGAGGGTCCTCAAGATGGAACATTAGTCTCATCTTGCTTTAGGACTCAGAATGGAACTGACACCGTCCACTTCCTTGGTTCTCGAGCCTATTGGTTGTGTGTCTCTGGAGAACTCTGGCTGATACATATGTACCATACCATTTGTTTATTCCTCCTCTTATTGAAGGATATCTTGGTTGTTTCCAATTTGGGGCAATTATAAATAGAGCTGTTATAAACATGTGTGTACAGGTTTTGGTGTAAACATAAGTTTCAACTCATTTGGGAAAATACATAGGAGCGTGATTATTGAATTGTATGATAGACTATACTTAACCTTGTATTAAACCACCAAATGGTCTTTCAGAGTGGCTATACTATTTTGCGTTCTCAGCAACAATGAATAAATGAGGTTTCCTTTTGTTCCACATTTCTGTCAGTTTTTGGTATTATCGGTTGGAACCAGTTTTTCATAGCGCCATAATGTATGACAACAATGTTTTAAAACTAAAATCCACTGGTAAACAAATGGGATTTTGTATTTGTCTCTCTGTATTGTGTTTGGGTACAAGACTGACTCCTTTGGATTAAGTGGGTCCTTTGTGTTATATCTTGTTGATGAGAAGAACTTTGATGAGAAGATACTGGATGTGCCTCTAATTTAGATAGGTAGGTATTTAAGCAGTTTATTGGAAATATAAAAGTAGTATTAGCACGCATGTACCTCAAAAAAGTGAAGGGGTAATATAACAGTGACCCTGTATTTTCTATTTTGAGATTTAACCCTCTATTGCAATTCAATTTAACAATGTACTTTAGCTTAGGCCTTTTAAAAAAGTTTCTTTTCCCTTTTCTTTGCTCCTCTCTCTTCTCGCCATGCATACAAAGTCTGACAATTAAGTTTGCAAACTTGCCACCATGCAGCACTGTACAAACAGCTCAGTAAGATTTCAAAACCTTGATATATCAGTGTCTCACAGTTGTGTTTGTGTCGATGTGAGGCAGTGTCTTGCTGAGTGGTATTCATTACTGGTATGTGTTTTTTGTGTGCCATCATGAGAATGTCAGAGCTTGAGTTTGCCAAGACCTTTTGGAGAGGTGAGATGATGTTTTAGGCTGTGTTTACCACGGGTGATGAAATATAGGTGTACCAATATGATCCTGGAAAAAAGTGTCAAAGTGCACCACGGTAGTCAGCCAATTCTCCACAATCCAAAAAGTTTCCGTCAGTCCAAATCAAGAGTCAAAATGATGTTGCTAACCTTTTTTGATATCAGAGGCATTGTTCCTTATGAATTTGCAAACTAGACAGTCAGCCATGTTGACTATTTGGAAGTACTAAACAGGCTGCATGAAAAAGACAAAAGTGACCTGAACTTTTCTCCAACCACTCATGGCTCTTGCATCACGACAATGCACCAGCTCACATGGCACTGTCCGTGAGGGAGTTTTTAGCCAGTAAACAAATAACTATATTGGAACACCCTCCCTACTCATCTGAATTGGTACCCAGTGACTATTTTCTTTACCTGAAGATAAAAAAATATTGAAAGGAAGACATTTTGATGACATTCAGGACATCAGGGGTAATACAACAATGGCTCTAAAAGATATTCCAGAAAAAGAGTTCCAACATTGCTTTGAAGGGTGGATTAGGCGCTGGTGTTGGTGCATAGTTTCCCAAGGGGAGGACTTAAAAGGTGACCATAGTGCTAATCAGCAATGAGGTATGTGGCACTTTTTCTAGGATGAGTTCACAAACTTAATTGTCAGACCTCGTATATACCAGTTTCAATGACTCTGTTTAGTAATTGTCAGACCTCGTACATACCCGTTTCAGTAACTCTGTTTACTCAAGACCAGTATGCATACTAATTTCAGTCATGCTGTTTACTCAAGACTGCTTGCATATCAGCCTTAATAGCCTTGCTTTTGCAAAACTGCAGGGACTGTAAATCTGTTTATAGCCCTGGACATTGAGTTGGAAGAAGTTTTTTCAACATTTGTGTAAGATTCACGCTTATCCCTGAAATCAACGAGACGCTGGGAAGCACCTTCTTTCCTTTTCAGATCTCAGCACTCAGGAATTGCTGGACCATCTTCCCCTTTATTTTGTTCTGCCTCTTCTTCAGTGTCTATAAAGCCTTCTGGCCATGCTGCTAAGATCAGGGAGATGGCTTTTGGGACAAGAGTCTGTCATTGTCCCAGAATGCTGGCATTTTTAATAAACCGGCTTTTCTTTCCACCAACCTTGTCTCTCAATTATTATTTCAGCAATGAATAGCTGGACCTTATCCCAGTAACAGTAATATGTCATAAAACATTGACACTTACTTGGAAACATATTTAACACCAGTGGCCCCCAACCTTTTTGGCACCAGGGACTGGTTTCATGGAAAACAATTTTTCCACAGACTGGGGAAGTGGGAGGTAGGGTGGTTTCAGGATGATTCAAGCACATTACATTTATTATGAACTTTATTTCTATTATTATTACATTGTATAATAATATGTAATGAAATAATTATACAGCCACCACCTAAACTCCACCTCAGATCATCAGGCATTAGATTCTCATAAGGAGCACACAACCTAGATCCCTCCCATAGCAGTTCACAAAAGGGTTCACGCTCCTATGAGAATCTAATGCCACTGCTGATCTGATTGGAGGCAGAGCTCAGGAGCTGATGTGACAGATGGGGAGTGGCTGTAAATACAGATGAAGCTTCCCTCACTCACCTCCTGCTGTGTGGCCCAGTTACTAACAGGCCACAGACTGGTACTGGTCCATGGCCTGGGGGTTGGAAACCTGTTTTATATAATCTCCCTAAAATTCTCTTTTCTAAGAACTTAAATAAAGCCTGAGTTTTAGTCAATCAACTACCGGTACCAGTGAAACCACAGTTACCTTTTATTTGTCTTCTGGGCCTCTACTTTCTGCTCTTCCTTTACCAATATGAGACAGAAAAAAAAAAAAAGCAAGAATAAATATCTTATAATAATTCCAATTCTTAACTGTTTATGATTAGTGATAAATACTGACTCATCATAGACTTTGGCGATTAGCTTAAAATTTTAAGATAATTTTAAATTGGGATTCAAAATTCTCACTTTTCCCATTTATGCCACAAGAACAAGAGGAGAAAATACCTTAGCAACAGTCATTACTTTCAGATAGGTGAATATGAATAACATTTCCAAAAAATTAAGTAAATTAATGATGACATTTAAATTTCAAGCTAAGAATAGTTAACTTTGGGTACTGGGATGATGAGTATGCAATGTTTTTTTCTTTTTTTTTTTTTCTACATATGATCTATGTTTCTCTGGGTCACACTTCCCTAGTAATTCAGTATGCAAACAGTAACAGTAATAAAACAGTGTTTCCCTGGTTCATATTTCACCTTGTACATTATGTTTTCTTCTACCATGCTCTAACACCATCCCTCCAGCTTCATACACCTCAAATTTTTCCCAATTCTGCCAACTTTGTGTTCCGGGCACTAAACTGGACCATTAGAAGAACACTGATTAAGGATCTGAAAATGAAAAGTATATTGTCATTTGCCATTAGTTCTTTTCCAACTTCCATCCTGTGAATATCTGGTTCCCAAGTTGCCCCATATGGAGAAGTATAGCTTAGTTCAGCACTCTATTCAGGTTGCTTTGTCCGTCTCTAGCTATATCTTCTTGTCAGTCTCTGATCTGGGCTGCAAGGGTGGTTAACCTCAACCCACATTTTTACTGAACACTGTTCACAAGATAGAATGCTGTCTTGCCTTGTGCTTCCAATATCTAACAGATAACCTTTTTGTTTGTTGTCCTCTTTTAAGAATGTGGTATAAGACCCTCAAAGATGCGGTCAAAAACTATTTGGTTGTTGATTGAGTGTGTGAGCCTCTACTCTCTTATATCAATATTTCCCAATCTCTATCTGTCTGTGTTAACACTACTAATGTTTCTATACACATAATACACATTTCTTATTACATTTTCTTCACATAATAGAATTTAGGGTTTTTTTTCCCTTGGGAATTATCTCTTTCCATTCAACCTCTATAGTTCAGGTGGGTTGACTCTGTTAATAGTTTCTATAGTAGATTAAAAATGACTACAATTTGTTATTCTTCCAATTGAGAGAAATGAAGGTTAATTCACCTCAAATTTAGTCTCAGCTGCCTTAGTGACATGCTCAGCCAATAGGATATGGTAGGAATGAGGTTCCGGGACTTTCAAGTCTAGGTCTTAAGGAGCCTTGTAGTTTCTACCTAAGACTCTTGGAAAACTTATTCTGAGGAACATCAGCCAGTGTGTAAGAAATCTGTCTACTTTGAGATTTCTACCCTGGGAAGAAGCCTAAACTTCCACATGGGAAGGCCTAATGGATGCATAAATGCTTTCACCATTCCAGCCTATGTATAATTCTAATATATGATAAGGAATCCATTTGGGATATTCCAGGCCCCAGCAGATGCAATCTGGAGAGAAACCAGAAACTCAGCTAGGAGCCAACACCAAGGTCCTAGACATGTGGTCCCAGTCACAATGTCCCTATCTGCTCCAGCCATTTGGACCATCCAGATCAAGCCTAAGACCTTGAAAAGAAAAGACAAACCATGCTTTCAATTCCCTGTGTGTATTCTTGAACAATAAAATCATGAATATAATGAAGTTTGACATCACTATACTTTAGTGCAGTTTGTTACACAGATAACCAGAATGGCTCCAGAGGTAGAACCTTAATTCAGATGTAGACAGTCAGAACAGTAAACAACGGAATTTGCTTTAGGACTGAGCACATGACCTAGGTCTGGCCAATCATTATTTCCATCCTTCTAGCCACAGTGGTTGGTTTGTAGATGAGTTTGCAATCCACTTCACACTGAAGTTAGGATTTTATACAAATGGGACAAGAATCTTTCTGTAATGTTTCTGAAAATCTAAGATATGAGGACAGAAAAACAAAGCACTGTACCTCCACCAGTTTACCTAACAGTAGAGAAGGAGAGAATTTACCTAAGAAAACAGAATTAAGAGATATAGTAAGACGAGGTCAGACAATATCATTAAAGTCAGATCTACCTTGGACTTCTCAGGTAAAAGAGCCAATGCACACCTTATTTTGCCAAATCTAATTTGATTTTTTTTTAAGATTTATTTTATTGTTTTTGACAGAGAGAGAGAGAGAGAGAGAGAGAGAGAGAGAGAGACAGAGAGACAGAGAGACAGAGAGAAGGGGGAGGTCCCAGAGCAGTCTCTATGGTTGTACGTCATCAGTTTTCGACATGGTTTTGTTCCACACAGGTGGGCGGGGGCTGTGCAGGGTGGAAACCAGGCTGGGGGCCTCCTGCCTGAGAAGCAGGCCTCTGTGAGCTGGGGGTCAAACTGGGGGCCTCCCACATGGGAAGCACACTCCAGTTCAGCATATGGGTCCACACAGACTGGGACTGGGACTCAATCAATCAGACTCTGGGGCTGCAAAGTGAGCATTTAATCCACTGAGCCATCCCAGCCTCCCCTGATTTTTTTTTATTAACAAAAATCAGAAGTGTATAACTTCTACATATATAAATTCTATGGGTATACTTGTTGAATTAAATTTCCCAACTAGGGCCATAATTTCTTATTATTACCAAATTTTCTTTAATAAGTATGTGTAAATTTAATCAAAGTATTTTAAAATTCTATTTTAAAGATAAATTTTAAGATAAAATCTCATGGAATAATAAAGTATGTAACAAAAAATCTGATGATCAAGAATTATCATCACCATAAGTTTTATCAGAAAAGACTAGCTACCGGTACCTCATTTCTATAAAACAAAAAATGTTGAAAAATTTGACTAATCAGGGATTCTGGGATAGCTCAGCGGTTGAGCACTTGCCTGGCAATTGTAAGATCCGAGGTATGATTCCCAGCCCTGGCCTCTAGTCTATGCAAACCTGCATGCCGTACTGCAGCACAACTGGTAACTGCTAGGATGGTGGCGAATGTTCTCGTCTTCCATGCAGGAGGCCCCTGGTTTGGTTCCCAACCCATGTGGCCCCACATCTACCTGTGGAATGAAATCAAGTCAGAACTAATGATGTACAACTATGGAGACTGCTCTGGGCCTTCCTCTCTCTCTCTTCTCCTCCTCCTCTCAAACAATAAAATAAAAACTTGAAGAAAGAAAAGAAAATTGGCTAATACAGTAAGTGCTAAAACAAGAATCTGAACTCACATCTGGTTCTAAATTCCATAATTTATTCCTTAGAATCTTAGGAACAGCTTCTTAGGAGCTCTAAAAAATGTGATCAGACGTGAGACATTGGAAGATCTAATGTATGGTTGGTACCATTGCAGATACCCCATGCTCACTTTAGTTTTTTATATTCTGGAGAAAATCTCAATTGTACCATATATGAAAACTCAATGCATGTGATTGTCCCTAAATGTTCTCCTTTTCATCTTGTATACTTTTTATAAATTTGAATTTTGGAACTTCTTTTTGTGACCAAATTTTTTTTCAGATGATGAAGTGGACAATGATTCAGAAAGCAAGAAGCAAGTAAAAGAAGTTTCTGATATAGTCTCCATTTCTGATTCCTCAAACCTCACCCCAAACCTCTACCGGACACCTTTGGCTGTACTAATCTGTTTGTTTCTTACTCAATAATGTAACTGTTTTGAAAACTTTAATTTTACTTAAATTTAATACCATCCAAAGTTTACTGAAAACTAGAAAATGGTAATAACTTTTAGTGCAGTATAAAAAACATTTAATATAAAGAATTTTTATTTCCTATAAAATTTGAGAATGTATATTACCTACAAGGACATTCTCAGCACAACTACAAAATAATCTTTAAAATAAGGAAATACAATGAGTATTATTTCTCAGATTCCATTCAAGTTTTGCCAATTGTCTTCACATTCATCTTCTAAACCAGAGAAGTTCAGAATCTGACATCTCACCTACTCATCAATCTCTTTAGTCCCCTTCTGTGTGGAACAAGCTGAAACAGTCTTCCCTTCACTTTTTTGAGTCTGACAGTGTTGCAGATTACAGGCCAGTTATTCTGGAGATGGTCCCTTGATCTAGATTTTCCTAAAAGTTCCTCTAGATTCATGTTATGCATCTCTGGCAGAAATATCACATAAATGATGCTATGTTCTTACCATTACATTCTGTCAGGAGCACAACTTCAAATTTCCTGTCACTGAAGATGTTCACTTTGACATTTAGTTAGGACGGTATTTTCCGTGCTTCCCCAATGCAAAGTTTTCCTTCTTTGCAGACATAGAACACACTCCTTTCAAAGAAAAATAATCCAAAGTCTCATCCAGTTACTTCATTCTGCTCAAAACCCAACATTTCTGTGTACATGCTATCATTCCTATTGTATTCAGGTATGGTTCTTTGTGGTCTAGCAACCTGTCAACTAAAATGCAGGTTGGGCCTTTTTATCTTCCTGAATATAAGAAAGATTAAGGATAATTTTATTTCCCTCCTTACTTACACCCCAAAATCTTTTTAAAGATTTATTTTTACTGTTTTTTTTGTTTGTTTTTTAACAGAGAGAGAGAGACAGAGAGAAGGGGGTGGGTTCAGAGTGGTCTCCATAGTTGACAGCATTAATTTTCCATATAGTTTCACTCCACAGGTGGGCGTGGGGCTGCACAGGGCAGGACCTGGGCTGGGAGCCTCCCTCATGGGCCCCAGCAAGAACTGAACTGGGGGCACACCGCAGTTCAGCATATGGGTCCGCATGGGCCAGGGCCAGGATTCAATCCTCGGTCTCCGGGGCTGTAAAGTGAGCATTTAACCTGCTGAGCCATCCCAGCTTCCCCCAAAATCTTTAATGTAGAATTAATTTGCAATTTAAGTTTCAGTTACAAGTTAATTGCCTACTCTTTCTTATGTCCACTCAATACCCTCCATTAAACGGCTGAGTGTAACCACAACTGCAATAGAAACTATCATTTAATAAGCAAAGAACAGGTGACACATAGCTGTCACTGGTCTGTAACAATTATTAAATTGTACTGAGCAGCACTTAGAAATACCTGATGTCCTCATAGTGCAGTCAGTTCCTTGGAGAGCTGGCTGGGTACCCTGGGTTCTGTTCTCAGAGATTAGCTCTAGTTCTTGAGACTTCTGTGGCAGGACATGACTTGTTCATGGCCCCGTGTGGCCACATTCCATGTGAGCATTAGGGAGAAGGTCCATCCTGAGAACTGTAAGGCTCTTTTACAAGACAGGTGACCTGAAGGGGACTGTGAGAACTCAAATCACAGGATTTTCAATTCTTTGGCAATGTGATGACTTCAAAAATTCATTTGGCTTATATTCTTTACATCAAGGCAATTTCATGTGCTAGTAACTATACAACAGTGATTCTTCCCAACTTGCACTGTGTTTTAAATTTTCATTTACTAAGGTCTTTTCTTCTAATATTTAATAAAATTTTCATTTCATAGAGTATATATTTATGTGTTCATAAGCATATTAAAATGTATTGTTATTTTATTCTTCTGTGTATATTATAGAAGTTTCCTTTTATTTTTGGATTAGTAATTATTTTAAAAATCAAAAGGATGTTAAACCTTATCAAATATTTTTTCAGCATCTATTAAGATAATCATATAATATGTTCATTTTAAATTTTATCATGTTAGCATAGAAAAGTATTATACTAAATATACTCCCATTGCTCACTTAGAGGAATAAAACATTATCAGTGCAATCAAAACCCCTGTGTATTCCTCCCTTATCTTTTCTCCTTTGATAGTCTGTAGTACTATCTGTATTTTGCCACATATTTGTTTCTCTATTAAATATATAATATTGTCCTGGCTTTTAATAAATGTATTTAAGGTTTCCTATTGTATGTATCTCTCTACAAATTACTTTTCTTCATTCAACATTGTTTTTGAGAAGCATAGTTTTAGTTCATTTTGACTAAAACTTAGTGTTCTGCTGAATAATCACACTAAATTTATTTATCCATTCTCCTGAGAATGGTCATCTGCATTGTTTATACTTTTATTTTTTGCTCTTTCAATCATTATGTTTTTTTCTTTTTGCACATACAGAAATTAGGGTTTTCAGATTTATCAAATAAAAAAATACAGAATGTCCAATTAAATTTGAACTTCAGGTAAAAAATGAAAAAAAATACTACATGTCCCAAATATTACATCAACAGGACTTTTATTTAGAGAACACAGTAAGAAGTGTGGAAAATGACCCAACACATACACACACACACAGACAAAGTAACAAAAGTTAGTTTCCAAAAATAATAATTATCCTTACTTATCTACTCAAATGATTATTTTCTATTGAATTTTATCCTATTCTCTCCCCCCCCTGCCGCCCCCACCACCAATCTATTCCATTAATAAGGACATGCTTGTACCAGTCAATTAATTTCATCATATACTAGTGTGCCACATCACAGTTGGAGAATGTGTAACCAGACGTAGAATTGCTGATTGTAGGAATTGCACTCTCAACTTTACCAGAACAGCCAACTGTTCTCCACAGTGGTGGTATATGAATGTTCCCAGGAGAAGCCAGGATGGCTCAGCTGGTTGAGAGCTTGCTTTGCAGCCCCAAGATTCAAGAACTGAGGCCCAGCCCCTGCCCAAGGGGACCCATATGCTGAACTGTGGTGTGATTTCCATGTGTGCGGGGGCCCAGTTCAGTTCCTGCCAGGGCGAGCTTCCGTGCAGAAGGCCCCCAGCTCAGCCCCCAACTCACAGGAGTGTGCCTTCCATGCAGGAGGCCCCCAGCCTGGTTCCTGCCTTGCATAGCTCTGAGCCCACCTATATGGAATGAAACTATGTCGAAAACTGATGATGTACAACTATAAAGACTGCTCTGGGCCCTCCCCCTTCTGTCTCTCTCTCTCTGTCAAAAACAATAAAATAAATCTTAAATAAGAAAAGAATGTTCCCAGTGCTCAGCCTCATCAATACTTTTTATTGTCCAACTATATAAAAATTTTTACAGGTTTATTTTACTGTTTGTGAGAAAGTGAGAAAGAGAGAAAGAAGGGAGAGGGCCCAGAGCAGTCTCCATAGTTGCACATCATTAGTTGTGACGTGGTTTCATTCCACACAGGTGGATGTGGAGCCACATGGAGTGGGAAATGAACTGGGGCCTCTGCATGGGAGGCGAGAACCTTCGCCTTTGAGCTTGGTGGTTACCAGTTGTGCCACAGTTTAGCATATGGGTTTGCACAGGCTGGAGCAAGGATTCGATCCCTGGACCTCACAGTTGCAAGACAAGCTCTCAGACTGATGTACTATCCCAGCATCCCCTATGATTATTAAATCACATGAATATTAAATGTTGTCTTATTTTAGTTTAAGTGTACCCCTTTTCATATGCATTGATCATCTGAATTTCCTCCTGAGTAAACTGTCTATACATAGTCTTCATCCAATTTTCTACTATATTGTTTGCCTTTTTTATTAGATTTTTGTAGTTCATGGCATATTTTGTATACTAATTCACTGTGTTAAGTGAATTGCATATGACCTAGTACAGGACTTACTCTTTCACTTGCTTATGTGGAGTTCTTTTTGGATACACAAAGACATTTATTTTAATGTCAAATTTTTAAGTCTTTTAAAAAATAATCTGTTATTTTGTGTTGGCTAAATAAATCTATCTTATCCCAAGATCACAACAATATATCTCATTTTGGGCACTAATTGCTACTATATTCCCCAAAAGTCTGGAAAAGTGGTGTCACATAGTAGGCACGTGGTATTTGTTGAAAGAGTGAAAGGAGAGGCAATGTTTAGGGGCAAAACAAAGTGAAAATGGAAATTCATGTTGGTGAGAGAGAACTAAATTTGTTTTGATTTGTCCAAGATGGAGCACTGCAGCCAAAACTTACAAAGCCACACCCCTTAAAAGGCTACATCCTAAGACGAAGAGTTGACAAGTAAAACATTGTTTAGACATTTCTCAGGAAAATTATCATATTTTATTCAGTATTATAGGGGTTTTAGTGGAAGTGAGAAAATTCTTCCAGAGATGTCAGCAGTGAAGTTTCTATGGTGACAGTTGTCAATGTGCTATGTGCTCCCCAGATGGAAGAAAGATGAGGGGTTTGTACCCACACTCAAACCAAAAGATGAGTTTTCAAAGAACAACTCCAGAAACTTGTCCTCTGCCCCTTGGCATTTGGATGGCATAGCTAAGAGGCTTGTTGGAGTTGCCAGGGTGACAGAGAGAAAAGAGAGGGCTTCATAAAGCAGCAGTGTACATGCCCAGGAAACTCTCAGAGAAAATCTCTCACATTAAATTGTTAGGAAAAAGACATGCCCAATAGGATGGCCTGGAGGAGGAAGATGGCTCCAGTCGGAACCGTCTATGTGAGATGAAACTTCAGAAAGCAGGAGATGAAGGTGGGTTACAAATAGGGGCTTGCTAGTATAAGATGCTCCGGGGACAAGGGCTCTAAGAATACAGCAAACACAGAATCAGAGAAAGTACCAAAAAGAGCATCTGGAACAGAGTTGACCTGAGGCCAGGTGACAGCTGCCCCAGTTTATAAGGCTCTACCTACAACTCTCCTGCCTAACTTGGGGAGGAGGGGACATAAGGAGGGATTACAAACAACCACCCAGTGAGAGGTGTTCAGAGAAGGAGATAAGAAATTCCTCCCTACCTCCCTTTCTTACTGCAGGTTTCCAATAGCAGGTAGAGAGAGGGTCTTAAAATTGCGGGCGTGCGCACGCGCACACAGACACACAGACACACACACACACAGACACACACACAGACACACACAAACTTTGAAAACAGGTAGGACTACAACTAAGACAGGATTTGCTAGAAAACCTTAGCTATTCAGAAAAAAAAAATATTTGAGCTATTTTAAACTGTCGTCTCTACCAAATAGAGCTTATTCAATAAATTTTTCTGGGTAATCATTTTATCTAAAATTCTCAGTATGCTGACAGAGATATACATAGTATTTTCTTTTAACATTAAACATCTCTGTGCTTTTCTTGTTTCTACTGTTATTTGCATGGATCTTCTCTTTCTTCTTGATCAGATTTATCTATTTGAGTGAATTTTTAATGAATGAGCTTTTATTAAATTTGGTCAAGTCTATTTTTTCATTTGATAAATGATTTGGTATAATGATGTGGTAACAAATCTCATATTTATTTTCCTCCTTTGCTATAATTTATATATACATATATTTCCTCTTGGAGAGGAGATAGCCACAAATTTTGTGGAACTATGCTGTCCTAAGTGACAATTTATATCATCTAACCATTTTTTTCCCCAAACGAAGGAAGTATTGTGATATGGAAAATTCCCAAGAAGCCTGAACCTGCAAGATATACATAGTCTATTTTTCAGCACTTCTTATTGGTTGGAAAATGATGGGTATGTATTTAGGGAATAATAAAGGCTTTTTTTTTTTCTTTAAAATTTTATTTTATTGTTTGAGAGGAGGTGGAGTGGGGGGCGGAGCAGTCTCCATAGTTGTACATTATTAGTTGTGACAGTTTCATCCCACATGGGTGATGTCAGGTCGCATGAGGCAGGAACTGAGCTTGGGACCTCCCACAGGGAAGGTGAGAACCTTCATTGTAGGGCTTGGGAGTTACCAATTTTGCCAAAGTTCAGCACATGGATTTACTCAAGCCGGAGTTGGGATTTGATCCTCAGACCTTGTGGTTGCAAGGCAAGCCTTCAATCTGCTGAGCTATTCTGGCATCCCCTAGTGCCATTTTTAATACCAAATATACTTAAGATTTATACTTAACAATATGTTTTAAAAATAAAGCTACATAAATCAAATAAGGACTAGTTAAGCATTTTAACATATATAAAATGTTGCTATTAAAGAATGTCAAAAGTAAGAAAAATTTATAAGATCATTATCTTCCTGAAAAGTAATTTCAAGAACACTAAAACTCATACATGTTTGCAGATATCCTTGTCTGTTTAAAAGGTTATTTGGAAACGGGTAACTCCAGGTCATTTCTGCCTTCTTTGCTTGCGTGGGAGATTGGGTAATGAAGTTAACTTAGAGAACAAGCAAAATACCTAATTACTGGTGAAAATTTCTTTGTAAGTTCAGCCAAATTGAAAGTGCAGCCAAAGTCAACAGTTCCTGAAACAAGTTTGATTTCACAGTCCTGAGTGTTATATGATTAAAGTCTCTAGAATCATCTTTCTGTACCTTTTCCATTAACCAAAGTGTTTACATATATTTTAGCACACTGTATATTCATAGTGATTAAATTTCACTAAATCAACTATCACTTTATGAGAGGTTATCAGTATTCAAGTAACAAATATATGATGAGGAGGTATGACATTCTAAAATAAAACATTAATGGCTAAAAACCTTACATTATGTGCAACAAATAAATTAAATAATAGCTATTATAAGGCTAGCAGTATTTTAACTCTGATATAATGATGAAATCCATTAGAAAATTTGTATCATTAGCAATCTGATGACAAGTGACCAGCATTCTTTTCTGAGTCATTCCAATTGAACATAACAGGTTGACAGGTTTAAAATGGGTCTTCCCATATAGTGTTCTTCCTTATCTAGAATCACAGCACCTAACTGATAATATAACTGGGATTCAGACAACTGCAGGTATTTCACACTGTTAGCTTTTTAGGAGGGCATTCCTAAGAGGTCTTCACCCACATTCTACTGCACGGAAGTGCCAGACCCATTCACTTCTCTACATTGATTTGTAGAGAAGATGAAGACAGGTGTTACCACTTCTGGAAATCAACCAAGGCTGCCACTTCTAGAAACACCTTTATTCTTTCTTTAACCCAATCACAATGTATGAGTGTTTCCTATTGCCTTTATTTACTCTGTTGGCACTATTCTGAATCTCCCACTTTTAAAACATGAATGCATAGTTCTTTGAATGTTCAGAGGGTCCCATTCTTTTTTTTTATATATAGATTTCACTGTTTTGAGAGGAGAGGAGAGGGCCCAGAGCAGTCTCCATAATTGTACGTCGTATTTGTGACATAGTTTTACTCTACACAGGTGGATGTGGGGCCTCTCAGTGCAAGAACCCAACCGGGGGCCTCCCACATAGAGGTGAGAACCCCCCACCGCTATGACAACTAGCGGTTACCAGTTGTGTACAGTTCAGCATATGGGTTTGCACTGGCTGGGCTGGGGACTTGAAACATGGACACTGTGATTACAGGCAAGTGTTCAACAGCTGAGCCCTGCCAGCATCCCCAGAGGGGCCCATGTTTAATTCCCTGATTCATTACTACCATTGACCGAGTAACTGCTAAATTTAAGACACTGTTCTAGGCTCTATGGATACGACAGTGGGTAAGAAAAACACGTGCTCTCACAAACTCACATTCTTACAATCTGGGGTGATAAAGTTAATGCACATGTTGGGGTTCACAAAAGGGAGGCCATCTAAAGGGTCTGTCAGGGTCACAAATCTGAACCTAAGTCAGTCTACACTTATGGGACACATCTGTCAGAGAAGCCTAACCTATACCAATTGCAACCTGCATCTCAGCTTCATGTAGCTCCGCTTGTCCTAGGAAATAGGACCTGCTGGCCTTGTAGGAAAATGACAACTTCTAGCCATTACACCGTTTCCAGGTGGCCCCTTCCAACAAACACTCTACAAACTCTCTCCTGTCCTAAATCCCTTGGGAACATTGTTCCACTGCTTGTGAGGCATAGCACTCCCCCAATTCATGGATCGTTTGCCTTGATTATAGGACATCAAATGTGCTACTAAATTGTTTTCTCATATGAGAAGGGAAAAAGGTAAACTTGTGTCCACATTAGGAAATGGAGGTAAAAGTCAACTGAATTAATGGGCAAATATCAGGTGAAGCTAACGCTATAGAAACAGGGTAAGGTGACTGACATAAGGCTTCTCTGAAGATATCACATTTAAGCTGAGGAATGAGAAACTACAACAGTGATACTGACCGTACAGAACATGCTTCATGCCAAATATATGATTCTGCTCTTAGTAAGCCTCAAGAAATGCTGACCCTGAGTCTTCTCTAAGACATGTACTCCCCATTGCAAATGAAGCACACATATGCTTAATATTAAAAAATGTAAAGTCAGATTAGTTTTAGTTTTCACAAAACACCTACATACACAATATTTCAAACAGTAACACCTATTTACATTATAAACAGTTATAAACAGGCTTTCAAGGGGGAAAAGGACTTCCTACCCTTGACATTATCATCAGGGATTTTATATTATGCTTATATAAAATATTTATTTGCATATACTTTTACTACATTCATAAAAATGACCACCTTACCTCAGGGAAGGTTAAATCTGACATTGATTTGTAGAGAAAATGAATGTTTCTTTCTGTGTTACTTCACCCTATTACCTCTATGCTCAAAAGCTTAGGCCCAGTGACAAATGCCATGCAGTTGAAAATGTGACCTCCAGTTGCACTCAATTATGCTCATGCTTTCACTCTCAAGTCTACAGATGTTCTGAATATTTGTAGTATTTCTAGTTGCTACTTTACAACCAACATATTAACTGATACAAAAGTAAAGGTCATACTTTTAACCATCCTAGTATAAAAATGATACAATTTATTAATATTAAAATAAACAAGCCTTTATTAATAGTAAAAATAAATGACAAACCCAAAATGAAGTCACTTGTGCCAAGTAAAGCAAGACTTACTACCTAACTATGTGGTCATAAACTAGTCAGTGTAGAACGTTCTGGTCATCACCATTTCCTCCAAAAATGTAGAAGAAAGAACATCTACACCTATTTGAAGGAGGCCCAACAGAATTTTTTTTAATATTATGAATTTTTGGCAACCTTTCTTTTTGTTTTTTAGCTCATCTGTTATCATTGGAGTAACTTATGTGTGGCCCAAGACAATTCATCTTCTTTGAATGTAGCCAAGGAAGACAAAAGGTTGGACACCGCTGCTTTGGATGCACAAAAACAGCAGACAGGGCTCACTTGAGGTAAAGACTGGCCTTTGCTAAGAAAGAGATAGGACTGGGATGTGACTACTTGCTATGACTCACCTAGGAAGGAATTTGTGATCAAATTATACACGCTGAATACTTGTGGTTACTGAGTGTGTCAGGCCAGCCATGTGGTCACCTTACCTGGTCAGGTTGATGGCATAGAACCATTGTGTTCATAGGAAGATGAAGTCATCTGCCACATAGACCCCATCCATTCATCATGGGTAGACCTGAAATTCTCTTTTGTCCATGATGTCCTGATCTTGCCTTTAAAAACCTTTCTCCTTCAGTAGCCCTCTGGAGCTCCTATCTACTTGCTCTATGAGATGCACTGAGTCAGAAATTGCCCAATAAAGGCAAACCGATCTTCATATTTACTGAGTTGAATATTTGCATCACTGATCACAACAAAAACTCTTAAGGGGAAACCATGATGCACTTTAACAATACAAGTTGTGACAAAGCTTTTAGAAATTTACTGTCAACAAAAAGTAGAAAAAATTGGGACCTTTATTTCAGTAAAATAAAAACAGAAATAGTATTGTGGTAACATTACTACAACTCAGTTTCTTCTCAACCCATCAAAAAGATGCACCACAGTATCAAAACTACAAGAAAACAAATTCATGCTTAAAACACTAATAAGCCACAAACAGCTGAAAATTAAGGACATTTTGGAAAGGATTTTCTATGAGGTTTAGTGGAAATGTTCTTTGTTGGTAAGCATGTTACTGGAGGACAAACGAGTCTGGGCTCCTGCTGCCTGTGCCATTTGGCCAATAGACCAACACGGGAGTTGGGTTATGATGGAATTAGCATTTATTTCAGAGCACTCGAGAAGACTTCACATTCAAACACTGCCTTGACATTCCCAGTGTGGTGAGGAGGGTTTCAAGGGAAACCTTGGCCTTCATGCAGATGAGGCAGGAGACACACTAAGAAAGAATCAACAATCTTAGGGTCAGGGAACCTACTGATGGGTCAGGGCTAAGGCAGGGGGCAAAAGATCATGGCTTCAGGTCCTGCTGTCAGTCATGGCATTGTTTGGTCTGGTTCCCAAAGGATGGGAACCTAAAGCCCACATCCTTTACGGGCCTGAAACTAAAACACAACTGAGGCCAAGATGTAACTAGCACATTGATCAAACTCTGTTTTTATGCTTAACACACCTGAAGATTTGTTCCTAGAACTTATTTTTTTTATTTTA
>PVKE010021678.1:0-26274 GCA_004027555.1 Craseonycteris thonglongyai
CGATTGAGTGCCAAAGTTTATGAAATAAGAGTATACTCACTCGACTCGCGTGCCAACCCATTGAGTGAGATAGAGGTATCGATTATTTTTATGTCTATAAGAAGCATAGGACGTTTTTATAACAAAAAACAATAATTCCACATGCCGAAATAATTGCTCCGCGTGCCACTTTGGGCACGCGTGCCATAGGTTTGCCACCCCTGCCCTAGGAGCATTTCAGAGCCTTGTCCACCTGTTTGCTGTCTTCCACTCTTTCACGCTCTCCCTTGGACTCAGACTTCTCATGGTGCATCTGAATCACAGGGAGCTTCATAGATGCCTGAGCCACCCCTACTCATTCTATTCTACTAACATCAGTATTGCTTTAAAAATCTAATACTCTGACCAAATTCAGAGTATTAGAATACTCAACTCCCCTACATTCCTGAGGGTGTCCTCTGGGAAGAATTCCTGCCATCAGAAATAACAGGGACTTAGAGGTCAGGACCAAGGCATCTCCTCCTTGACCTGGAATTGTTAGAACAAGCTCCCCAAAACTCTGGCCTAGAACAGCAGCTGCCCCCTCTCCCCATCTGCAGCCAACTCTGGAACCATGTCAAGGGGCGGCTCTGACCCAACTTGTGGGGTTATTTCCCATTGTGTTAAATTAGGAAATGACCCAAGGTCCTGGAGGTCTGATTAGTTTGCAGACTTCAGTGGAATTGGGTCACAGAGTTGGAGAATGGGAAAGACAGGAGGGCAAAGAGAAGGAAGGGATGAAGCAATGAGGGACGGTGGCAGGACCCCTACCCAGAGGACATGCCTGCCCCGGGATAGCAGTGCACCTTGTGATGGGACAGCCAGCTGTTCCCCTCTTCTTAGCTTTGGTGGAGCTGAGCCCCCTGGACTTATGATCAGCTGAGATCAGGGAGGACAAGAAGAATGAGCCAGAACAAGAGGGCTTGTCACATTCCACTTGAAGAACCCCCTGCCCAGGCGCTCTTGAAACTGCATCAGGCGCTTGAAATAAGGTCATTTTATTCAACGTCACTTTATTATACCTTGATGAGATGCCATAGGAACGTAACTCTTCGTTATATCTGCTCTCACTGTACCTCATTTCACCACATGATCTAGAACCTATCAACCACCTTAAGTGAGGAATTATTGTATTTGAGGTGCCTCGTTTTCTTCAACAGCTAATCGACAACTTATAATCAACTCTGTTCCACTCTGAAGAAAATCTGGATTCCCTCCTCCAGGTCTTGATTTGACAGGAATGTTGGGGAGGGGGATTTTGGCTGAATTAGAAAGTGGCTTGCAAAATGAACTCTGTCCAAATTGGTGATAGGAGTTGACCTAGAGACACAGTCGTCTTGGGCTTAAGTGGACTGCTAAGTGTAACCTTGGAGGCTTCTATGCTGGGCTTTATAACACCAGGACATTTCCTGTTCACCAGGCCCTCTCTGCCTGGGTCAGAACTGTTCAACACATCAATTAAGTAAAGCTCAGAAAACAGAATGGGTCATTTTCGCTACCAGAACTATTTCTATCTGCTCTAGATGGTGCTCTGGCCTTTTCTTGCAACCTGTTTATCCTCATAACCCTATGCAGCTTCATCTAGTTGAACGTAAAGAACATTTATTCTTTTTTTTTTTTTAAGATTTATTTTTATTGTTTTTTGACAGAGAGAGAGAGACAGACAGAGAGAGACAGAGAGAAGGGGGAGGGCTCAGAGCAGTCTCCACAGTTGACAGCATCAGTCTTCCATATAGTTTCACTCCACAGGTAGGCGTGGGGCTGTGCAGGACAGGAACTGGGCCAGGAGCCCCCCACATAGGCCCCAGCAAGAACTGAACTGGGGGCACACCCCAGTTCAGCATGTGGGTCCACCTGGGCCAGAGCCAGATTCGATCCTCAGGCTCCGGGGCTGCAATGTGAGCGCTCAACTCGCTGAGCCATCCCGGCTTCCCAGAACATTTATTTTTTAAGTGAAAAAGGGAGGGGGGCCTCTTCTACTCCTTCTAACCTAAAAGTTTATTGCGCACCACCCCCCCTCGACATTATATTTAAAATGCATCAGTTTTCTTCTTGACAATTTACAAATACAAGGTTTCTTTATTGTTTTTTTTTAAATAATGGTTACCATTTATTTTATTTTATTTTATTTTATTTTATTTTATTTTTGACAGAGAGAGAGAGAGAGAGAGAGAGAGACAGAGACAGAGAGAGAACTGAACTAGGGGAGCTCCCAGTTCAGCATATGGTTCCACACGGGCCGGGGCCAGGATTTGATCCCCGGTCCCTGGTGCTGCAAAGTGAGCGCTTAACCCACTGAGCCATCCCGGCTTCCCCAATACAGGGTTTCTTAAGCCAATATTTTTCACGAGGACCAAGAAGGCTCTGCTATCTTATGATTGACCCAATTTAGGCTTCTTGTCTCATTTATGAGAAATCAGTCAAGAATGATATAACTGACCAGGAGTTCTCATTTTGTTTTTCAGCCCCTCTCCTCCTGAGACCCTCATCACCAATGGTGTGCTGGTGGTAATTATCTTTCCAGGTTCTTATAGCCCAGAAGCCAAGTGTGGTGGCTGCTCTCAGGGGAACAGACTGGGAGAGAACATCAGGCCTAGCTTGGGCCCTGTCTCGGAGCCCACTAGGAGTCAAACTAACCCGGCCCAGCCAAGAGGGGCACAGGCAGGAGTGGGGCCACAGCTGGGCTCCTGATTCTGGGAGGAGGTAGCTGGGACATCAGTCACTGTGGCTCAGCATCCATAGGACACAGTGATGACCCCTCTTCTTGGGAACCTCCCAATAAAAGCACCCACTAGGAGGCAGCCTTCTCCCAGAATCCAGCTGGGTCCCATTTCCCCCCAACTCCAATCTCTCTACAAGCACAAGATAAGTATTAAAAAGATTTTCATAATTCAGGTTTTGGTACAGCCATTTCAATGAGATGCATCTAAAACCCCCAGATTCAAGATCTCCTCCCCTCACGTTGAAAGCCCAAAGAGGGAAGTTCCTTCAGACTCCACCCCCTACCTGCAGCTGCAAACATGACCCCTGGTCAATGGTGACTCTACATCCTAGATTTTTGAGGAGAGCTGCCTTTTCAAGTGTCTGATCTCTGAATAAGATGACAGGGCTTGATTGGGTGGCCAGCACACCCAGGCTTCCCCAGGACAGACCAGTGCTGAATTTATCCCCTAGTTCATGTCTGCTCTTAGACCTAGCGGAGTGGGGGATGCCTTATGCTCAGAAGGACCCTCTCTTCTTTGTTGCAGGCTCGACAAGTCTCCTGCCTGGAGGTTCATGCAGAATCCAGAAGGCAGAGGAAGAGAGGGAAAAGTGAGTCCTTGGGCTGCCTCTGCCCGCTAGTGGGGCAGTACTGCTTTCCAACCCTGTCGGCACCGGAACTGGCCGCTGCAGGGCTGCCCCAGGCTTAGCTATGGAGCCCAGAGCTTAGTGGAAATGTCTCATGGTCATCTCATCCTCAGGGCTCATGGATGCCTGTCTCCCCATTCCATACCCCCTCCATTAGGGGCAAGCTCTTCCAGGCATCCACAGGACCCTCCAAGCTTCCCTGGCTTGATAAGTGCCCTGGGTCAGGGGTCAGTGGCACAATGCTGCCCATAATGGTCTGTACTGCACCTCTGCCATACACCAGGGGTCCCCTGGATCTGGGGAACGGTCAGCACTGGGGTGGGCAGGCACTAACAACACCCAGAGTCCCTCCAGCTGTACCCCTTCCTCCAGCCAGATTATAATTCATAGTCCCAGCATTTAGTAGCTGGCAGGGACCTATGATAGCCAGAAACATGAAACTCTCCTACTCACCTCGCCACCCCATCCCAACCATGCAAGGACTTTCAGGCCTGTCCCAAAATTGGGGAGCTGCACAGCCCCATAGACCTGGGGGAAGGAGGGAGGAAGAGGCCACTACCCACAAACTGGTGATTTGGTTGGCGAGGGTGCTCAGTGCAGGAGGAGGTGCCTTTGGGGCACCTTCCGGAGAAGCAGAACCTAGGAGGACTAGTCCAGAGGGCACGGCATCTCAAAGGGCTTTCTGGGGACCTCATTTGTCAGCGTCATACACAAGCCATGTCAAAATGCAGACCCTTGGGCCGGCCCTGTCTTGTGAAATGAGACTCTCTGGGGTGTTTTAACCAGTGACCCAGGTGATTCTAACCCCTGTCCTGGGCACCTCCAACCACGCTTTTAACTGGGCCAAGATGGGGTGGGGGGAGTGAGGGCTTTCTGGGGGTCTCAGCCCCCTTGTCACCTCTTCCAGGGAAGGACTTCCTGGTGACAGTGACAGAGTCCTTTGAGCACACACAGCGCATCTCGCAACACCTGGAGCCCTGCTGCCCAGACCCTGCCTACTTCCACTACCCCAAGCACATTCAGTCCCAGATGCAAGTGGAGATGCCCAGGAGCCAATGGAGCTGTGCGGTACAGGCAGCCTCAGGGGAGGGCTGGGGGCCTGGGGCAGGGGGGCTGCAGAGGAGCTCCCCACCCCCACTCACAGGACCACCCACCCTTCTAGCTTCGCTGCTGTGGCATGCACAAGAACGGCCCTGTCTGCCAGCCCCTCGATGGCCTCCCCGATGGCCAGCCGGTGACCCTGCCTGTGGTGAGAGCCTGAGTCTGGGAAGGAACCTCTGAGCAGCTTAGCCTGGAGCTACTGCAGCAGGAAGATGGGGGAGATCCTGGAGGGCCTCTGGGGAAAGGTGACCCATGGGGTCTCTCAGGCACGACAGAGGAGTCTTGTTGGGTAGAAGATGCTGAGCTGCAGTGTGGAGCCAAAGAGAGTGTATGGAGGCCAAGCTTTGAAAAATAGTGTCCAGAAGAGGGAGTGGTAATGGAGTACGGGTGTATGAGCACATGAGTGTGTGTGTGTGCATACATGTGTATATGCACACATGTGTGTATGCACACATGTGCTAAGTCAAGTCAGGGTGGACATTGTGGTGAGTCTGCATTTCTTGGTTGGGATCACTTGGCTCTGAATTGTCATCCCTGACAAGCTTTTCATCTATCTTTTGCATCCCAGGGAGAGAACTGTGAATTACACATGATGTCTACACCCTGGTAAAGTACACTCTTTCAGTCCATCACTCTGATTCATTTATCCCAGGGGATGTGAAGTTTTCATTTGCATTTCCCTGATGGCTAATAATGTTGAGCATCTTTTCATGGGCTTATTGGCCATTTGTAAATTTATTTCTTCTTTGATGGCTTCTCGGCCTTTTGGCTAAGATCTAGTGTATTTCTTCTTTGAAGAAATGTCAATTCAAATCCTTTGCCTATTTTTAAAGTGAGTTATTTGCCTTCTGTTTTAAGTTGTCAGAGTTCTTTGTAGATAATGAATACAATACCCTTCTCAGATAAATGACTTGCAAATATTCTGTTCTGGGGGTTGTCCTTTCATATTTTTGATGGTGTCCTTTGAAGTACAGACTTGCTTTATATTTTTTCTTTTGTCATTTGTACTTTCAGTGTCACATTTAAAAAACCACTGCCTAATCCAAAGTCATGAAAGTTTATTCCCATGTTTGCTTCTAAGAGTTTCATGATTTAGCTCTCACATGTAGGTAAAATCACATGATTGATTTTGAGCTAATTTTTATATATAGTGTGAAATAGGGGCCCAACTTCTTTCTTTTGCATGTGGATATCCAGTCATTCCAACATGATTTGTTGAAAAGATTATTCTTTCTCCACGGAAGTGTCTAGGAACCTTTGTCAAAAACCACGTGACCATAATTTCCATTTACAATGTGATTAGCTCTCTGCCAAGTTATTTAACCTAAGTCTCAGCTTTTCTCATCTGTAAATTGGAGCAACACCACAGATACTGACCAACTGCCCATCATTCATTGCTTTGAGGATCCAGTGAGGTAGATAACACATGTGAAGAACTCACTGATCTGTTTGGCAAGTGGGATACTCAACAAGTATCAACTAATATTATTATCATTATTATTGCTCTCTTATCCATTCCTTGTTGAGGTCAAGGAAAGAGTCGTTTCCTCATAGCTGTGTCTGCAGGTCTGTGCTAGACATGGAGGAACTGTGCTGGAAGAGCTCCCAGGCTCTGCCATCATGGACATGTGACCTTGTTAGTGATTCAGATCATTAACTCGGGACAGAAATTGTCGAGGTCTCTTTGCCTAGAGTCACTGAGGAGCTGGGCCTTAGGGAATGCAAGAGATGTCAGTGGGCAGAGGGAGAAAGCTTCTGGTGAAGGCAGTGCAAAGGCTCAGAACCAAAACTACTCCTGGGCTCTGAGAGCCAATGGGCCCTTCTGAAAAGTGGTGGGAGGTGAGGTTGAACAGATCTCATGAAGTTGTGGGACAGGTCAGGAGCCTGGACATGTTCAGGGCAGGGATGGGATAAAAAGAGAGCAAGCCCTGGTCATGCTGCTGTAGCTCCTGCCCCACCTGCCTTGCAGACCTGGGGCATGACATGGTGAGATCGGGGATGAGAAGGGTTTTTGTTAACTGCACAAGCACACAGGTTGGTTACCGTTCCAGGAGCAAAAAGAACTTAAGGAAGGATGTGAACTTCACAAAAATGAAGCTGTGTTTATCTAGCTCAGAAGAGCCCTTACTATAGAGCAGCGGTGTCTAACCTTGTGGCTTCCTTGGGGCCACATTGAAAGAAGAAGAATTGTCTTGGACCACACATAAAATATACTAACACTAATGATAGCTGACGAGCTAAAAATATATGTTGCAAAAAAAAAATCTCATAACGTTGTAAGAATTTGTGTTGGACCTCGTTCAAAGCCATCCTGGGCCCAGATTGGACATGCCTGTTGTAGAACCTTGTCCAGAGGAATTGGCCAGAGGATCTCAGGGCCTTTTGTCACCCATGTATGGCCTCAGTCTATAGGAGTTGCCTGGGGTAGTTGTTTTGGATCTTGCTGAGGAGTCCCTAATTTTGTCAAGAGCCTGCTTACAATGTACCCGCTGAGGCTTTGCTGCCTTAACATTTGTTATCTCATTCAATCCTGAAGACAGTGCTGAGCGTTACTTGTGATTAGCCCCATTTTATAGCTAGAAAGCAGAGGCCCTGAGGCTTCCATCTTCTCCATGGAGGCGGAGGCTACAGGCCCGCTCAGCCCAGGTCCTCTGTCCCCACAGCCCCCAGGCACTGGACGTGCGGCTGGGCTACAACCTGTGCACGGAAGAGCTGGAGTTCCTGCAGAAGCGGAAGGTGGTGGTGGCTGAGGCACTGAAGCAGGTGCTACAGCTGGAGGAGGACCTGCAGATGGACGAGGTGGGTAAGCAGAGGCCGGCCAGCCTGGGCTCAGTGCCCGCTCTGAACTAAGCTTGTCCCTCCAACACCGTGCCCTGACAGCTGCCCTCCCAGCCCAGCACGGCCTCAGCACTGGCTTTCCTGGTTGCTCTTAATGCTAAGGTTCCAGGTGAGGACTGTGCTGGGTGTGATTCAGTTGTGTATTCACAAGAGGCAGGGAGAGCAGAGTAGAGAAAGGAAGGAGCACTAACAGATCCTAAGGTGACAAAATGGCCTCCTTTCCCCAGCCAGGAAACCATGTAAAGCTCCACCACCTTCCACACCTCACACCTCCACTTAAAAGGCCCTAAGATCTTTACCCTTCAATTCTCCCTTCCCCCAAGTATGTACACACACACACACACACACACCCAGAAAGAATAGCAGGTGGAAGCTGGAGAGAAGCAACTTGCACTCACAAGGCCAGCTTCTTTCCACAGAACCAACAACGGTGCCTTTGTTAGAGCCCACTGTCACCTCCCTGGTATGGACTGGGCCCATAGTCCCCTGGGCAGCAGGTCCGCCCTCTGAGTGCCTGCCTTCTGAGGCTGACCACAGCTATGGACAGTCCTCATACCTGAGCAGGGCTCTGCTGGGCCTTTAGCCAACAGAAGGCTCTTGTAGTCCCCGCTCTAATGAAGACAGAGGCAGTCTTGGCAAGTCTTCCATCTATAGGGAAACACATCAAGGGCATCTTAAACCTGTCAACCCACAGGTGACAACCCTGCTCCTTCCCACATCAAAAATTCACTTCATCCTGCTCTTACACATACAGAGGGTGCCCAAAAAATGTATACATTTTACGAAAAAAAAAACTGTATTAAAATTGTAATAGTCAATATATAACAATAACAAGATGAATACAAGTCATGTTTGACTTCTGCAATTACAAGAGGTGCTCAAAGTGCTTATCATCAGTGTCCAGACACTTCTGATTATGGCGAACAACTGCTGAAGCAATGTTGACTAAAGTGTCCACTTGTATCACTGCACATGCTGTTTCAATTTAC
Source organism: Craseonycteris thonglongyai (assembly GCA_004027555.1). Lineage (NCBI taxonomy): Eukaryota > Metazoa > Chordata > Mammalia > Chiroptera > Craseonycteridae > Craseonycteris > Craseonycteris thonglongyai. The sequence goes on from PVKE010021678.1 coordinate 8,295, forward strand.
CATGTGTCTCAAACTTACACGAGTCCATGCAATTGTTACGTATGGTGGAGGTTCTGTTGCATACTCACGCCTCCATTGTTGTACTTCCACAACGTTCTCAAATTTCAAACACCACTTCAAAATGATCTTGTGCTTCTCAAACAACAACCATGCTTCTGCCATTTTCTTTGACAGTCCTACCTGTCACATGGTGATGCTAGCATTCATTTGATTAATGCCATCTTTTGAGCGAACATCATACTGCACATTGCTACTATGATTCAATTCAACTTCAAAAATAATACATAGATAACATCTCTTAAAATGTGTATACATTTTTTGTCACCCCTAGTATATATATGGTATATTTTGGGCACATACCATGCACCAGGCCTGGTGTGCTTACGTCAAATCCCTCTACAGAAGATGTCAATTTGCAACCATTAACCCATTTCCTGTTTAGAAAAAAAAAAAAAGTGCAGCTTGCAGCTGCATTCATTTAATTTCACATAAACACACTGAGGCTGAAGCAAATCTGACCATTTTCAAGGTGAAAATAAAATATAAAATTTGTTTTTGGAGTTTATAAGCAGAACTTGTCTCTAATCCTAATGTAACAGAAATGTATATGATGATTAGTATTTAATTTTTTTCATGTGTAGGAATGCTACATTTTCCAGGATTTGACATTTTTAGTGATCAAGAATTGCCATAGTTTGTAAATGAAAATACCATTTACAAAATGGTATAAACAGAGTGCTATAAACAGAATGATGTCATTTGCTTCCAAAAATGGTAGATATACTAGAGCAATGCAAAAATAATAATAAAAGCAAGATATTCCATGGCAAACTTTGGGGATAAGGTTGGAATTATAGCTCATGAGTTATTCTTGGGGCAAACAGAAAATGGGTGAAGGAATCACACTCTAGGTGGGTTCTTAAGCAAGACACCCAGCCCCCTGGACCCCTGTTTTGTCATGTGTTAACTGAAGGCTAGATTAACAGTGCTAAGAACTCTTCCAGCATGACATTCTGCGTTACCAATTCTGTGTGAGGCTTCAAAGCCCTTTACAGATGCCAACTTTTGGGTATGGAGCCAAGGTCTAATTCTAGACCTACTAAGTGGCCCGCCACTCCGTGAAAGGTGATTTTCGGGTCACTTGATGCCTCACTCTTTGCTCTGTCTAGCCAGCAATCCTCCTCCACTGTTGTGTCTTAGCTCCTGTCACTCCATGTCTTTTCCCTTCCACCATGACCCCAGCAGTCTGCCTCTGTGCCCCCAGGTACCGCTCATAGCCATCATGGCCACTGGGGGTGGAACAAGATCCATGACCGCCATGTATGGCCACTTGCTGGGGTTGCAGAAGCTGAATCTCCTGAACTGTTCCAGCTACATCACTGGCCTGTCCGGGGCCACTTGGTAAGAAGCTGGGGGCCACTATCTGGTGGAACCCAGAACAAGCAGCAAGCGGGCTAGCCTGGGGTCTCTAGTGAAGCTCCCCCTCCACCCCAAGTTAGGGTGACATATGAAGCCTGAGCAACTCCACCACTTACAACTGTGTGACCTTGGGCGTGCAGCTCAACTTCTCTGAGGCTCAGTTTCCATATCCTTAAAGTGAGGATAACATGGGGCTGTCAGAGAGGATCTCCCGGTACTGGGCACACAAGAGACACAGTACACATCACACATGTTGGTCATTACTGACGTTAGTTACTATTTCCCTGGGGCTGTGCAGGGCTCAGGAGCGTGGTGGCCAACTATGTGTGAACGCCCAGTGCCACTGCTCCCTGTCCTGCTGGGAGACACAGACTGCCAGATCTCCTAGGGTGGGTGGAGCTGGGCCAGCTGCTCTGGCTACCCACACGCCAACCCATCACCCATCTCTGTCCACGCCCTCTGCCCTGTAGGTTTCCTCAGGATCCCACACTCTGCTGCTGAGCAAGGAGAGTGGGCTCGCTTCCCCCAGGTGAGGCCGGTGTAAGGTCGGCTTCTCCACAGGAGCCACAGTGCCCAGCGTCTGTGTGCTTGTAGGGGCCCAGAAAGACACGTTCATTTCTTTTCACATCAGAAGGAAATAATGAACTTCTAGGCTGAAGAAACTGTTTTAATCAAGAATAGTACTATAGTTGTCTTTAGACAGGAGTCATAAAACACAATTTTTAATATTTTTATGGTGGAAGTGGTCACCAAAGTCATAATGCAGTCCTGGTCCAGGGTGGCCAAGGTCCCATGACCACCCAAGGCCTCTCTCTCAGCTGGGCCTGTGTCTTATTCTGCCTGGGGCTGGTGGGCCTCTGAGCCCTGGAGGTCGCAAGCTGTGGCCTTCATCCTGGAGGCCACCTGAGGAACTTCCAGTTTGGTGGAAGGACATGAACTAACCCAGGAAAACCGATAGCTCCTGGTACATCAGGGGGCTGGGCTTCAGCCCAGATGGGATGGGATGTAGAAGAAATAGCTGACAGTCATCAGCAATGCCTCTGCTCCAGGCCCTGCGGTGACTGTTTCCAATGGATCATCTTATTTCTTTTTCACAAGAAAACTATAAGGGAAACATTGTCATCCTGTTCATTTTATAGCTGCAGAAACAAAGGAAATGCCCAGGGGCACCCAGCTAATGAGTGGTAGAACTGGGGTTTGACCCCAGGCTGTCTGAGTTCAGGGCCCACGTTCTTAATCTCCCTGTTAAACAGCTGCCCATGAGTAGTAGGTTGCGATAACCTGCTTCCAAGAAGGTGCTGGTGGGGGTGGGGGAGGGGAATGGGCACCTGGCCTGGGAAAGCACTGGGAAGGATTCTTTTAAAACCAATTTTTCATAACGGAGTGAACCTTATGGAGAACAGGGTGTTTTGTTGAAGAAATCTCCTGATCAACCCCCACCTTCCCAGACCAGAAATAAGTCCTATGAAGGAAGAGGTCACTGTTCAAACAACTGTGCAGCTTCAGACAAGGTCCCCTGTGTGTGTGTGTGTGTGTGTGTGTGTGTGTGTGTGTGTGTGTGTGTGTGTGTGAGTGTGAGTGATGGGGGAGGGGGGCGGGGTCCCATGTGCTGCCCTGACATAGACAGAAAAGATGAGTTCAGGCCAAACAAAAGCAGACAGAGGCAAAGACCCAGAGCTAGGGGGAGCGCCATCTTTGTATTATTCTCCCATGCCCACATGTAAGTTAAGAAGAATAAGTGAATCTTTAGCCAGCACCATGATTATGGGAATTAATATGGAAAGTGGAAATAATCCAGGATATGGAATCAACTAAGCCTGGATTCAAATATTGGCTCCACCATTCCACCGCCCAGCACTTACTTTGGGTCAAGTACTATTGTAACCACTGATACATTATATTGCATTCTCTAATGTAATCGTCACAATAACTGTGAGGTAGGTACAGTTATCACAACTCTCCCCTTTCTACAGATAGGAAGCTGAGGTGAAGAATGGCTAGGTAACTTGCCCAAGATCACACAGATTTTAAACCCAGGAAGATCTGGGTCCAGAATCCTCACTCTTAAGCCACATGCTATCCCTGGTACATAGCAGGCAGTGAAGAAATGGTAGCGATCGTGACTGTGAGTAACACTAGTCACCCCCTTTCCTCCAGGCTCCTCTCCTGGCAGGTTGGGGTTTCCCATAAGCTGCCCGCCTTCTCTCCTTCCAGGGTCTGGGGTTAATTGGACCAGAACTGGTTCAGCTCTTCTCAGCCATGCCTGTCTCTCTCCAGGACCATGGCTACCTTGTACCGTGACCCTGACTGGTCCTCCAAAAACCTGGAGACTGCCATCTTCGAGGCCCGGAGGCACGTGGTGAAGGACAAGATGTCTGCCCTGTACCCAGACCAGCTCTTCAAATACCGGGAGGAGCTCCGGCAGCGCAGGCAGGAAGGCTACAAGGTCAACTTTACAGACTTCTGGGGCCTGCTGATCGAGGCCTGTCTGGGGGACGGGGTAGGTGCCCAGCTTCTCCTGGGCTGCACCCTGCCCTGGCTGAGGTCCACCTTTCTTTCTTCTTCGGGTATCTGGACTTACATCACAGCAGAAAGGAGTTAGGTAGAGCTGCAGTTGCATCCTTGGGCTGTAAAAGGCAAGGTGTGAGGTGCCTGAATGTGTGATGGAGAAAGAAGGATGTTGGGGGTGGCTGAGTTGCAACCCTGCTGAGAGGCAGTATGTCCTCTGAGAGCCACGCCAAGAGTACTGCAAGAGAAAGTGGGGAGGGAGATGGAAAAGGCTGGAGAGCCATCAGACTGTGATACAAATCTGACCCCATGTGGAGGACAAAGGGGAAAAGGACGGAGTAGAAGCATCCTAGACTGCTGGGTGGTCTAGAAAGTTCAGCAAAGACTTTAAGAGTTCTCCAACCAAGTTGGCCATCAGAGGAGTCCTCCGTCTTCCAGAATGGGCCTGCCTCCATATCCCTGCCTTATGCAGTCATTGGGCTGGGAACACCCATGGGAAGTGTGGCTTCAGCACAGAGCACAGCAGCTGGGCAGCTGGGGCCCATAGTCCACGACACTCCCTATAGTTGGAGATTTGCTGGTCTCGTTCCCATGGGCACCACACAGAGGATGGGCCCAGTGAGATTCCTTCCTGCTCTGAGATCCAATGATCCGAGCAATAGATTCCCAAGAAGAGAACCAGCCTACGTGGGACCCAGCTGTTGTGGCCGACATGGGGAGTGTGGTGGAAGAGTGGGGACCCTGTGGGATGCTGTGGTCCTGGGCATCGTGGTGAGAGCCACTTAGCACCTGGACCCTTCCCACTGTGCAGCCCCCAGGGAGGACCAACTTTGGCTGTTGCTCAACCCCAAGCAGAACTTCATAGCTAACTTCTACCCAGGACTGGGGCTGCCTGCTGGCTCCCGAAGATGTCCGAGGAGCTCTGATTTCAAAACAGTATTTCCAGAAGGAGGAAGGATAACAAATTATTTTCAAGTGGGTCCCCTCTTCCAGAAAACCCAGACAGTTTGAGCAACCAAGAGTGGCCCAAGCCACATCCTCAACATGCATTCATTTCTTCATTTAATCTTTCAAAAAATTAAGTGCCTCCTGCATGCCAAGAACTGTGCTAGGCCATGGGGATTCAGTCATGAGACTCACAGCTTTTGAAGGATCCCACCCCACCCTGCCCCCCTAGACAGCCCACCATCTGGCCTGTCCTCATGGTAAAGCAGAGCAGGCAGAGACTGAGGGTGTTGGCTTTTAGGTTCAGGCAAGAGGGAGTTTAAATTCTGGCCCTGTTCTGTGCTATTTCTTAAGTGGGAATTCCATCTATAAGTGACAGCTGATATTTCTAACAAGAGTTAGTGCCCCATGTGATGAGGAGGAAAGCACCAAAGCTTTCAACAGCAGAAGTCTGCACATTAGCCCCAGGGTGCGATGCAGTGAAGGAGCCAGGGTTCTTAAGAAGTCGAGGGTTGATGGTAAGAGGCCTCTGCTCTTCCACTGCAGCCAAAAGTAGGAGCACCTTTCCCTTGGGTCCCCTTGACAATGAGTGTGGACTGTCTCTTCCATGAGTCTGCAACTTCTTCTGCTTCCAGGACCATCAGCTTCATGGTGTCCAGATCTCTGGGCCCAGTTATGACAGGGACCCTGTTTGCCTTTCAAGAGAGGCCCTAGAGTCTTTTGGCCCACCCAGATGTTTAGCATCTCACACAAGCTCTGTGGCGTTCACAAGCTTAGGTAACCATGGATACTCGCCCGGCAAGCAGCTACTTGGCCTGGGCTTCTAAGGCCTCACTCGGCCTTGTCTACACTAGCTGATTTACTTTGGGGGTGGCCAGTAGCCTCAGATGCTCTGCAGGACTCCCATTTTGATTACACAGCACAGTGCTCTGGGAGTGGAGAGGGGCCCTGGCTGCCCATGTTTCCAAGCCTTTGTTAAAGAGAGAGAGTGAGAGCGAGACAGAATTTTTACGCCCACCCCACCCCCAACACATTCATGCAACATGCAAAGCAAATACCAAAAAATGGAACTGCTTCGGTTTGGCGACCTTTCCTACCCCTCCCTCTTTATTCCCTGGTCCCTGAGCCATAAGGAGAACCCTGGGACTCTGAGGGACAGCCCTAAACCGCAGATCCAGTCCCACCCCATTCACCTGTGAATAGTCCCAGGCTGAGTGTACCTTCTACAGGTGTGTTTCAAGAGCAGGTTGACTGGTAACAGTTGACGCCTACACAGCAGCCTGGTGGGTTCAGGGGCCAGGAAAGTGCTGCCAGGAGATCCCTATGGCCCCCGGGGCTGCTGATCTGCTTCTCCTTAACCATTTGGTTTCCCCACAGAGAAATGAATGCAAGTTGTCAGAGCAGCGTGCTGCTTTGAGCCAAGGCCAGAACCCCCTGCCCATCTACCTCACCATCAATGTCAAGGATGATGTAAGCAACCAGGATTTCAGAGGTAACACTGGTGGCTAGCAGTTTATGAGGGGGTCCCTTTTCAGCAGGCAGGGGCATCCAGTACCCCAGCACACACTCACATATCCACTACACTTGGCCTATCTCCACATCAAAAGGCAGTCCTGACAGCTGAAGAAATTGACTTTGCCACCCCCACCCAGCTTCTTCCCTTCTGTATAGATGGTGTCGAAGGGAGATGGAGAAAATGGGGGAGCAGAGATGGGGACAGGGGTGATGGTTTGATGAGACAAGGGAAAATAAAGGTCATGAAAGAAAAAGGTCCTTGACATTTCTTAAGCTGCCCAGAGGGAGGGACTCTAGAGACCTGCCCAGCGTCAGGGTCCATTTTGGTCCCCCTTTATCGGGTTTGGAGGAGCAAATGAGCAGGTTACAAACGTGCATCTTGCCCGGCCTTGGGCGCCCTCGTGTGTCCTGTGGGTGAACTGCGGCCTCGCTGTGGGTCTCCCCAAAACCCGTGAGCCAAGCGGAGCCGTCCAGGGCGGAGGCTGACACCCTGTCCTGCTGCTTCGTGTGCAGAGTGGTGCGAGTTTTCTCCCTACGAGGTGGGCCTGCAGAAGTACGGCGCCTTCATCCCCACCGAGCTCTTTGGCTCCGAGTTCTTCATGGGGCGGCTGATGCGGAGGATCCCAGAGTCGCGGATGTGCTACATGCTAGGTGACTCCTGGCTGGGGGAGGCTCCTGGGCACCCTGCGCCCTGTTGGCCAGGGCCCCACCTTTGAGTCAGAGAATGACAGGTAGGCATGCTCTCTTCCCCCCATGAATTGTCCCAGGCGAGATGGAAGCTTCTGGAACACTCCCCCTCTCACCTCTGGCTCCAGGCAGAAACATGCCTGCCTCCAGGGGTCAGAGGGGAACTACAGGGTGAGGCCGAGTCCTTAGGGAAGCCTGGCCCAGCTTCCAACCCTCTCCTCCCTGGTCCTCCAGCGCCGCGAGCATTGAATGTGGGGGCCTGGCTGTCATGTCCACTTATTCAGTTCTCCCCTTTAGAGTATGAATTGCATCTGCCAAAGAATGACCCCCCCCAAAAAAAACAGACGCATCTTTATAGCCTCAACCACAGTTATGCCCTTATTTAAACGAGTTGTCTGCACCCCCTTCTCTGCCATTCATCCCATTCCAACCCATCCCACAGGTCCAATTCAAGCCCTATATCTTCCCAGAAGCCAACAGCCAACGGTGGTCTCTGCTTCTTCTAAACACCTATGCGTGTGGTTCAGAGATCTGTAGTTAAGGCGCTTGGGCTTGACTCCTCACGTATTAGCTGTGTGGAGTTGGCCTAATTACCTAACCTCTCTGAGCCTCCGTTTTCTCATCTCACCATGTGCTAGCCACTGTCCTAAACTAGTGTAGTAACTGATGCAAGAGTGGGCACCTGGACTTGAACTTGAAGCCTACACCTGTCAGCATTAAGTAGCTGCTGGCACTGTGCCTTCGATGCCTCTATTCTCTCCCAGCTCCGAGAGGAGGGTGAAAAGCTGAGCGCTGGGCGTCACCCGTTTGGGGGGAGCTGCACTGTGGGGGGAGGAAAATCAAAGCTGGCCCCTCTCCCGAGGAGCGCGGCTAGGAAAGGGAATGAAAGCCGGGGGCAGGACCAGTCAGTGTTTGGGTGGGCCTGGGGGCTCTTGGACAGAACTGCTCATGGCTGGCCCTGCTCCCCTAGGTTTGTGGAGCAGCATCTTCTCCCTGAACCTGCTCGACGCCTGGGATTATTGCCGCAACTCTGAGGAGTTTTTTCACAGGTGGACGAGGGAGAAAGTGCAAGACATTGGTGGGTAACCCACTGGCTTCCCCTCTTGGTTGGGTGATAGGTAGGTAGGGGGTGGTGGAGAGAGGTGCATCACAAACGAGTCCACCTGCCACATGTTTCCACATCATCTCTGTGGCCTGCAAACGTGGCAAGGCAGCTAGGGCTAGAGGACCTTCCCTGCCTGGAGGGGAGGGTGAGGCCCAGCTGTCAGCCCTGGGGGGCCAGCTCCAGCGTGGTCAAGGGAGTGGACCCCCTGTGTAGTAGTAAGCTTGGCAGAGCTGTGAGGAGCCCAGGAGAGCTGGAGAGGGCAGGGACCTATGAACACAGGTCAAGTTTGCTCCTCTAGACCGGGGTGGATGTGGGTGGGGGGGGGTGGCGAACCTATGGCACATGTGCCCAAAGTGGCACGCGGAGCAATTATTTCGGCACGCGGAATTATTGTTTTTTGTTATAAAAACATCCTATGCCTCTTATAGACATAAAAATAATCGATACCTCTATCTCACTCGATGGGTTGGCACGTGAGTCGAGCGAGTATACTCTTATTTCATAAACTTTGGCACTCAATCGCCAAAAGGTTTGCCACCCTGCTCTAGACTGTCTCCTCTGAGACCCCTGCACACCAATCACTCCCTCCTTGCCTCTGTTCTACGTCTCTCACCTGGGTGCTCCAGCTCCAGGGTCTTGAGAGCCAGGCAAGGAAGTTGTGAAGGGCACTTACAGTGGCTCAGCCCGGGGTGCCAGGCCGCCATGCAGGGCTCCCTCTGGGCATTGTGGGACCTCAACGCCTATGACCTGCTCTCCTTTCCCCTCTCCTCTGCAGATGAAGAGCCGCTCCTTCCTGAAATCCCCAAATGTGAGCCCAATGCCCTGGACACCTCGGTGGTGATCCCGGGGTCGTGGCTGTCCAATACTTTCCGCCACATTCTCACCCATCGGTCCTTCGTGTCTGAGTTCCACAACTTCCTGCTCGGGCTGCAGCTGCACACCGACTACCTCCAGAACGGCCAGTTCTCCATGTGGAAAGGTACCCCTGCCCGGCTGCTGCTTGTGGCCGGGCTCTGTTTCGAGGAAGGACAAGTGGATATTGGGGCTACCAGGGAGAGAGGATGAGAAAACTCCTATCTGACCATGCTCATGGGGTTGGGTGGCGAGTCCCCCCCATGGTGTATTCCTGGGTGAAATCTTGAACAGTGCTGTGCATATTTAATGAATTGAACCTGTACAACACTCTGCAGAATCTCCGTACAGTGATCTCAGCATGTAGAAGTTGGCCCATTTTATAAATGGGGAAATATGGGCCCTTTCTGTAGAGTCCTGGGTACATCTTTTCATGTGAGTGGTGCCCCCTGGAGTTGGGCAGGGGATGGCCCAGCTCAAGAACCCCCAAGTGGAAAGTAGCAGAGCCAGGCCTTAGACTGTGGTCTTGCAGCTTCAACCCAGTGCCTCCTTCCCACGCTGTCAAGTGACTTACCTCCACCTTTGGTATTCTATGTGGCCACAGCCTATAAATGGCTCCTTGGGCCTGGCCTCATAATCCTTGTCCTCACCGAGACAGGGCAACTGGCTCTGGTCCCCAAGTTTGCACCAATTTATAAGATAGTCTTATGCCCCTGTGACCCCACAAGCCCTGTGGCCAAGTCATAGTGAGTTTTCTGTGTGTCTTCCATAAAAGACTTGCTCAACACCCCCAAGAAAATGCTGTTCTTCATCAGCTTGCCCAGAGGGGCACCCACTCACCTGGGCATCCTGGCCAGAAGTAGGGGTCTGGAGGCCCAGGCTGAGGCAGAGGAGCCCAGGGAAGGGCACTCTGTCCCTACCAGGTACCTCTTACCGTCCACTGAGGTCAGGGTCCCAGGGCATGATGATAACTGGAGGCCTTGGATTTCAGACACTGTGCTTGACGGCTTCCCGAACCAGCTGACAGAGTCTGTGAACCACTTGAATCTCGTGGACACTGCATTCTTCGTCAACTCCAGCTACCCACCCCTCCTCAGGCCAGAGAGAAAAGCTGACCTCATCATCCATCTCAATTATTGTGCTGGGTCCCAGACAAAGGCAAGTGACACAAAGAAAGGCCCCTGCTCCTTGGGACAGAAGCACCACCTCTTCTGAGACAGGCCACTGAAGGAGAAATGGGGAATGTGGGCTCCCTACAGGCTCCAAGGCCAACATCAGAGAAATTCAAGCTGTTACGCATAATGGGAGGGGAGCCATCCAAACCTCAGGGGCACCCAGCTGGCCTTCGTGAGTGGGGCCCAGGGTTTGTGTAGACTCACTGAGCTAATTCCAATCCTTGCATCAGCATTTGCCATATTTGGCAGTTCTTCAGCTGCAAAGAAGAAGTTTTTAAAAATAACCGTAATAGAGCCCAGTCAATTCCAAGGTTTTATACCACTTCAAGAGCTTGTAATGTCCTATTTTCAAAATAATCACACTGCCCCCCTCTCCTGGAGAATATGACCCTTCATGTAATTATACTAAAGAACCCAGACCAGAGGTTTTAATTTATTTTTACTTATGTACCCTTGAAATGTTCTGGCCTTTAAAAACAAAGAAACTGATTTTGGTCTAGTTTAATACAGTCCTATCTGAAGCCATAAAAAGGGGAGTGTAGACAGATGATAAGGATGGCAACAATGATAATGAACTAAGTTTGTGAAGGAGTGACAATGTCCTTTCCTACACATGATCTCACTTGATCCTTATACCAGCTCTTTGAGGGAGGTGGAAGACCTGCTATTGTTCCCATATTGTAGTTGAGGGAACTGAGGCACAGAGAAGGTAAGTGGCTTGCTGAAGATCACACAGCTAGTAAGTGTGGAACAGGGGCCAGAACTAAAGGGGTTGTGACCCTCTAAGTCCACTGCTCTTTCTGTTATACTCGTACCATGTTTATAAAGATGCCCTTTCAGTGTCCTTTCCAGCCCTGTGACACTTTGTCAGTTACAAAGCTCGTGCATATCCCCCCCGGGAGCCTGCCCACGGCACATGGCTGGGCTCCAGTCACCCTCAGGCGGTCACCCTCATCTACCCAGTTCTGTGTTTGCGCAAAGCATCTTCAAAAGGGCTTCTGTCCATTTTGCTTGGGGAAGGAGCTTGCAGTTGGACACACACGGACCTACTGCCTCAGGCCCTTTGTCCTGACATGGCTTTGTTCTAAAAATAGCACAAATAAAGGCCAAGTAGTTGGAGACCTGAGTTGTTAGCTGGGGAAATCAGAAAGCTGGATCTAAGAACTCTATTTCTTATCCACCCCCACCCCTCATCTCAAATATGTCCTTCTGTGATATTCCAGCCCATGAAACAAACCTGTGAGTACTGCACCACACAGAACATCCCCTTCCCCAAATATAACATTCAAGAGGAGGGGAACAGTCACCTCAAGGAATGCTACCTGATGGAGAACTCCCAGGAACCTGATGCTCCCATCGTGCTTTTCTTCCCCCTCATCAGTGACTCCTTCCAAAAGTACAAGGCCCCAGGTAAGCTGCCTCTGGGTTCAGTGCCCACCAGCCACTGGCCTTGGACTTGAGCTCCCGTCCTTAAACATAATGCTGTTTTCTAATACCACTAATGAGAAGCCTGGCTTAGCTCCAGGCTGAGCCAACTTTGGTCTTAGCAAGAAGAAAAAGATCCCCATGCTCCCATGAGCTAGCAGTTGTCAAATGACTGACAGTCAGTCATTCAACATTTATTGACATCCAACTATGTGCCCGGCATGGTGTTGGTGCTTGGGCAATCCTAAGATGGGCAAGCTGCATCCCTGCCCTAGGAGCTTAGAGGTGTGTATGCACATTTGTATGTGTGAGTGTGCATGAGTGTGCACTTCTGCATGCAGGGGTGTGTGCCTGTGAGGGCCAGGCTGGCTGCAGGGAGAGGTAGGACACGAGTCGTTATAACCTACCGTCATGAGAGTCTAGAGCGAGTCTTTCTGCCACCTCCAGGTGTGGAGCGAAGCCCCGAGGAGCTGGAGAAGGGCCAGGTTGACATTTATGGCCCCAAAACTCCCTATGCCACCAAGGAGCTGACGTACACGGAGGCTGCCTTCGACAAGATGGTGAAGCTCTGCGAGTACAACATCCTCAATAACAAGGACACACTCCTTCAGGCCTTGCGAATGGCAGTGGAGAAGAAGAAACGCCTAAAGAGCCAGTGTCCCTCCTAAGTCCTGCGGAGTCTCACCGATCCTGTGTCTGCTTCCAGAGTCAGAGGCGGGGAACCCATCAGGGCTGACCGGCCCGCACAGCCAGCTCTGCCCTCCTCTGGCAAGGGCTGGCCTGGGCTTTCTATCAACAAGTAAAAATTTAAAAAGCTTGAGGGAGACAGAGAGAGAGAGAGAGAGAGAGAGAGAGAGAGAGAGAGAGAGAGACATACACACACAGGAAAATAACAAGGCATGTTTGGAGGTTTTATACCCACTGGAATTTTTAAAAATCTTTCCCTATAGGGAAAGGGGTCCAATAGCCACAGGCTCCCACACACGTCTACAGTGTGAGGAATGAAAGCATATGGCCCAAGGAGGAGGCTGGTTCTCCACAGACCTCAGCATCAGAGCTAGAGTTCAGAGCTCTCCCCTTTCTATTCCTCACCTCCTCCTGGCATGGAGGGCCTCAGGGAATGCCCAGGAGAACCTGAGAAGCGCTCTGGGTTCTCTGGGAAAACGCTTTTTAAATTTTAAGATAATTATATTCTTGTAATTTTCATAGGCAATTACGTTTTGTGATTTTTCTTTGTATGAATTAGGCTGTTGATAGGGACCATGACGTTGAAGATCTAGATGGAGCACTAGAGACATCCTGGTTTCTTCAACAACACAGCCAAACAGGTGGCGGAGGGGTTTCAGCAGCCCCTCCCCAGCCGTTCAGAGCCCCAGGACTGGTGACCCCGTAACCCCTACCAGGTGGACCCATCTGAGCACGAGCTCCAGTGAAATGCCAGGCAAAGCCCAAGTCTGCAGCTCAGTTCATGGAACAAAGATCTGAGACACAGCTCAGGGACATCTGGGCAGGTAAATGGACTTGGGTATCAGGTAGGTGAGGCTGCCCCATGCCGCCCACCCCAAGAGGCGGACGCTTGCTGACAAACCTGCTCCGGGAGCACTTCTCCATCCTCTATCTCCCTTCCCTCTGTTTTATAGATGGAATTATTTATTTCTAAATGGGATTCCTCTTATTTATCATGTGAACACCATGGCCACTCATCCCAGCCCTTGAGGAGTCACCCTGAGAGAACAAAACTGGAAAGGATCTACCCAGAAAGGACTAGGTTAGTTCTGAGGAAAAAGCCCACCCTTGGAGGTGGTTTCAAGACAAATGACTGGGAAAGACCTGGAACACAGAGAGAAGTCCAAGCAAACATCCAGGTCTCCCATCAGGCTGAGAACTTGAAAAACATTGTACCCTGAGTTGCTGAGATGCCTGGGCCAATGGATGGTATGACCAGAAAGGCATGTGGTCTGTGTGAAGCCCAGCAAACCTGAAGGACATGCCTCTGTTTCTGCACCTCTGTGCTCCATAAATGGTCCTCTGATGGTTAGGAGACCAGTAGTGACAGGTACCAAAAGTTGGGAAAAAACTGGCCTCCAGTTTACATCTTTGCTGCTCAACGTATGGTGGTGAATTGGTTAGAAATACAGAATCTCAGGCCCCGCTCCAGCCATACTGAATCAGAATCTGCATTTTAAGGGGATGCGCTCCTCCTCTCCCAGGTGCTGCCTATGTAAGTTAAAGTTTGAGAGGTGTGGATTTATGCTATATTTTCCCATAAGTCTGAAAAGCATGGCCAAGCAGCTCCCCTGAGCCACTGACAGACTGGGCTCTTGGACCTGCAAAACTGGTCCCCACCCAGATAATGCGAACCTGAGATGTCACCTCCACCTGAGCAGCTGCCTCCACTCTAACATCTTTTCCTTCCATCCGCAACCAACAGGCCCTCCTTACATCATCTGAGTGGGCCACACGGCAAGACCTGTTCATTGTAAGGCAAAGGCAGTCCTGCCTTGGAGTCCTCAAACTATGTAGAGTGAGGTTTCTAAAACCGTTGTATTATTGAGCGCAGAATAAAGTGGCCATGTGGGTAAACGCTGTTGACTCATCTGCTTTCATTATCAGATGCCGGTCAACATGCATAACTCCTGCTCTCATCCCAGCCTGGCCACAGCGAGCAGCGAGAGGCCATTTCCTGCCCATCACGTCTCTCTCAGACGGCTTCCTTCCCCCACCTGCTTGTGGCGGGCGTGCTTCTCTGTTTTATGAAGCCCTGTTAGCCCTCCCCTGTTAGCGACTGGTGGGACACAACTCTTGCTGACCCATGCTGTTTGAAGCTCCGAGGGTTTTCCAGGAAGGAGGGGCAGCCAGCCTCCGAAGTCACAGTCAGTAAACAGTCTCTGCTTTCCAGGAACATAGACTTGGGTTAGAAGAAAGAAGTCAAATAGTGACTTAGCTTCTAAAAAAAAATGCTGGTGATGTCACAGAGCAGGAGATGAGAAAGGGCCACATAAGATAAGAGCAAAATGTCAACTCTGTGAGGGGCCGGGACAGTGTCCTGAAGAGGCTCCCTGCTCTCGGCATCTAACACGATTAAATAGAAAAATTAAGTAAACTTCCTCTGCCCCCCAGGGTCCCTGCTCCTCATCTCTTTCCTTCTCAGGAGAGAAGCCAGCACACCACCCTGCCACACAGCCACCCTTCCCTCCTCCATCCCCATGAAGACACTTCTCCCCAAGGTCACCAATGTCCTCCCAATTGGCGGATACACTGAGCCCAATGGCACGACCTTCACAGGCCTTATCTTACTTGATTGTTCTCAGCACTTGGCATGGCAGACCACCCCCTCCTTCCTGAAACCCTCCCTTCCCATGACTTCCTTGCCAACAGCATTTCAATTCAGTTCTGCTTGCAAATATTTATTGCCTGCCCGCTACATGCCTGTCACTGCCCAAGGCACTGGGACAATAAAAAGGATTAACAATTGACCCCACACTTTAAGGGGGCTCCCTTCTGGTCCCATGTAGGAGACCTACATGGAAACGGAGCCTTGCAATACAAAGAGAAAATTCTGTATTCTCTGTGTACAGAACATTAGGGGCTGCCCACACAGCCCTGGGAGGAAGGAGCCCAAACACCTTCTGTCCTGGATTTCTTTCCACGTTCAAGCCTCTCCCCTGGTCTCACTTCTCTTGTTCTCCTTTGACTGCTGGCTGATATTTCTTGAGGTTCTCCCCTTAGCTCCCCGCTCTTCTCACTCTACACTCTCTAAGCTGTCTCATCTGCATGCAGGACTTCCAAATACTGCTTCTATTTTGAAACTCTCAAACCTTTAGCTCTAGCCAAACTGACTTCCTTATTTCTTGATCCATGTATTCAAATTCTCTACCAGTGAGCATTACTTCTGCTATATAACCCAAAAGGTCTAAAAGATCTTTTTTTTTTTAAGATTTATTTTATTGTTTTTTGATGGAGAGACAGAGAGAGACAGACAGAAGGGGGAGGGCGCAGAGCAGTCTCCATAGTTGTATGTCATCAATTTTTTTGACAGTTTCATTCTACACAGGTGGGTGGGGTCCGTGCAGGGCAGGAACCGGGTGGGGGCCCCTGGGGGCCTCCTGCATGGGAGGCATGCTCCCACAAGCTGGGGGTCAAACCTGGGGCCTCCCACATGGTTAGATCTCACCAGCGAGAACCAAACTGGGGCCACACCCCAGTTCAGCATATGGGTCTGCATTGGCCTGGGCTGGGATTCCATCCTCAGACCCTGGGACCGCAAATAAGTGCTTCATCCACTGAGCCATCCTGGCATTCCCAAGATCTAAAAGATCTTAAACAAGATAGAAGTTTCTTTCTGTTTCTTAGCAGAGTCTCCGGCTCCTTTCATCTCTTGCTTCTACCATCCTCAAGTTTGCCTTCTGGTCCATTATGGCTACTGCAGCTCCACCCACCATGTCTATATTCCAGGCAGCAGGGAAGATAAAAGTGAGCAGCTGCTGACTATGAAGACACCAAATCAATCTGCTCAGCTCTGGACTTTTCTGTGAAAGAAAACTAAACTTTTATCTTAATGAGATAATAAGAATTACCAAGGAATGCCTGGATGGCTCAGCAAGTTAAGAGCTCCCTTTGCAGCCCCGAGGTCTGAGGATCAAATCCCGGCCCTGGCCCATGCAAACACATATGCTGAACTGGGGTGTGGTGCCCAGTTTAGTTCTCGGCAGTGGGGAGGGTTTCCCATGTGAGAGGCCCCAAGTTTGGCCCCCAGTTCATGGGGGCATGCGTCCCATGTGGGAAGCTCCCACCCCAGTTCCTGTCCTGAGCTGTTCTCCTGTTCTCCGCCCACCTATGTAGAATGTAACTACGCCAAAAACTGATGATGTACAACTATGGAGACTGCTCTGGGCCCTCCCCTTTCTCTATCAGTCCCTCTCTGTCTCTCTCTGTCAAACGTAATAAAATAAATCTAAAAAAAAAAAAAAAAAAAGAATTACCAGCTTTTTCAGTTATCGATTGCTGAGCAATGAAACCCTCCAAAACATAATGGCATAAAATAACCGCCAATTGATTATGCCCACAGATTCAGTGGGTCATTAATTTGGAAAGGGCATAGCAAGGATCACTCTTTATGTGTGGGGCCTCAGCTTGAATGACTTGAACTGCTGGGGAGAACTCAGATGGCAGGGGGCTAGAATAGCTGGGGCTGAAGGATCCAGGTCTGAGATGGTTCCTTCACTCACGTACTTGGTGCCTGGGCTGGAAAAGCTGGGGAGGATGAAGGACAGTGCCAGTTTGATTGACTATCTGTCAGATGTGGCCTCTGGATAGTCAGCCTTCTTGAATGGCATCTCGGGGCTCCGAGAATAAGTGTCACATGGAAGCTGCACGGTATATTACTACCTCAGGAGTCACAGAGCATTGCTTCCACTGTTCTCTGTTGACAGAAGCATTTACAAGCCAGCCTAGATTTAAGGGGAGGGGACAAAGGTCCCATCTCTTAGTAGGAGGCATGTCAAAAAATGTGTGGCCAAGCTTTAAATCCCAGACTGCAATCATTGAACCCTTAAAGCTGGCCTTGCCCCTCTTCCATTAAAGCAAATTCCACATTGGGGGGTCCATTATTGCCGACTCCATTTGTAGGAATTACTTTCATCTCTAACGGGGACTGGACAAATTGTGACTTACATGCGTTCATGTAAAGAAGCCTGCTGGGAGGTAGTCCGAGGCTGGTGTGGCACCTCACAATTTGTCAGGGGTCCTGCTCCTGCCAGCTCTCTGATTCCTGCGTGGTCCTTAGCCTCATGGTCCAAGATGAGCCCTGGAGCTCCAGCCATCATATCCATACCCCAGACTACAAGACAGCAGAAGGGAAGAGAAAGCTTGAACTCTTTTCTCTTTATTTTCTTTCTTTCTTTCTTTCTTTTTAAAGATTTATTTTTATTGTTTTGACAGAGAGAGAGAGAGAGAGAGAGAGAGAGAGAGAGATACAGAGACAGAGAGAAGGGGGAAGGCCCCAAACAGTCTCCATAGTTGTACATCATTGGTTTTTCCACATAGTTTCACTCCATAGGTGGGCGCGTGGCTACACAGGGCAGGAGGACTAAACTGGGGGCACTCCCCAGTTCAGCATATGGGTCCGCACGGGCCAGGACTGGGATTCAGTCCTCAGTCCCTGGGGCTGCAAAGTGAGTGCTTAATCCACTGAGCCATCCCGGCTTCCCCTCTTTTCTCTTTAAAGGAGACTTCCTGCAAGTCCCACACATCCTTCAGGCAACATATTGACAGCCAGAACTGGGTCACCTTCACTGTAGGGAGACTAGAAAATTTTGCTTTTAGCTGGTTGGCAATATGCCCAGCTACA
>PVKE010021679.1:0-26272 GCA_004027555.1 Craseonycteris thonglongyai
CGAGCAGCCTGGCAGTGATTGGTGCGGGATCGAGTTGGAAAATTCGTTTAGCGGCATATCCAGACGATTTTCGGGATCGAGTTGGAAAATTCGTTTAGCGGCATATCGAGACGTTTTTCAGGATATACTCGGCGTATAAGATGACCCCCGATTTTCGGTTGACTTTTTTTCATTTCAAAAGTCATCTTATACGCTGGAAAATACGGTACATTATCTCATGGTCTGGACTCATAGAGAGAGTCTCTTTATAAAGATGCTAGAATATTTAGGGTTTTGACTTCTTTCTCACAGATTATTTTTCCATAAAAGGAATAATAAGTCACCATTGTTATTAATGCAATATAATGATTTGACTTAACATTTCTTTTAGGCAAGCTACCAGAGACAGTACAGATATGAGACTCTGTCCCAGAGTGCAGTCCAGATCCTGGTAGGTGCAGCAGGAAGCTTTGGTGAGAAGGGAGAGTAAGTATATTATCAAGAAAAAGCTTCCATCCTCTTAAGCCACTGCATTAGGAAATTGTGCATGTTATTCTTCTTGCTTATGTCTGGTAATTTGGGATCATCCAGTATTATGTGTGCAAGCCACTGTCTGCTGTACACCCCACAATCAGGTCAAGTTACCTGCTTTCAGTTTTGCTAACTTGCTTTACTCTTTGACACTTCTGTGCATTTGAACAAGCTGCTCCTTCTAACTGAGATACTTCTGCTTTTCTCCTTTTGCCTCCCAAAACTAAGCTGTGGTAAACTGCTTTTTTTATACTACTTGAATGCCTCACTAAGGTCAGACTTCCTTAATCCTTCCAGGCACATCTTTGCAAAATACAACCTCTTTTAATCCTAAGCACACACTCATAATAATTTCTTTAGATGTGAGTCTCCACGCAAACAGGAAGCAAAGAGTTCCTCAAAGTCCGGAGTACTCTCAGATCTTCCTCTGTGGAAGGATGAAGTATACAAAGCCTGGACAATACCTTCTTGTTCTGGTGTACACCCCTGGAATAAAGGACACCAGAATTCCCTGCTCGAATGATCCTAAATTTATTTACAGGGTCTTGGATTTTTTTCCCCTTGTCATCATCTCACAAGCAAATAGGGCTTTTGGGATACATACCTGAAAACCTAAGAGATATATCAGATAAAGCCATATGTGGGAGGAGAAGCAGCCACACCCTGGAGCATGTTCTCATTATACTAATAGTTCAAGTACAAATTTTCAAAGGGTCTAAGAGTTTTCATTTCAAGCCAAGCCATGGAAATGATTGTGGCATTATATTTGTCAAGATAGGAAGATAAAATACCTTATTTAAAATATGGCTTCTTAATTAATAATGTTTAAATATTTTATATATTGTACAAGGGTGTCCATTTGCCTTCTTGTTCTAGGCCCTTAAGTTGCTTAGGTGTTTGGGGAGTTAGGGAAGAGGGCTAGGCAAACAGTATCAATTTTAAACAATGTGATGTGTACTTGACAGACACAGCATACAGTGGAAGTTTTTAAAAGGATGAATAAATGACATGTGGAAAAACATTATCACTACATTGTCCAAGAGGGATTAATGTAAAAAGAAATAAAAAGTACAGAGAAATTCAGCCCACTGCCTTGATTTTTCCTCTTTACATGATATCACAGAATATTAGGATTCTTAGGAACTTGTAAAATGATCATCTTAGTTTAAATATTAATTCCTTCAGGAATTTTTCTGATTCCCCAAGGCTATATTAATGGCTTCCTTTGTGGATCCAGCATGCTCTCTTATAATCTCTGCAGCAATGCTTACTACTCTTTACTGCAATTATTATTGGCATGTTTTATTCCACTAGTCTGCTAAATTCTGATGGAAGAAACCAGTATTTGTTTATGGTTTATCCCCAGCATTTAGCAAGCATAATAAGTGTTTAGTAAATATTTTTTAAATTAGGAATGAATCAAGTCATATACACATTCATGATTTTCCATGTGATTATCACATTATTATATGGAATCAGAGAGGAGTTAATGATGTTGTTCTTTTCAATATCAGATAACCTCTAGCAGAGAAATTGCCCGAATTTCAGATTGAGAAAATTATAATCAATAGGAAAGACAAGGCCCACCTTTGAACTTAAGTCACCAATGACCTTCCATTAAGCCACTTTTTAAGGCAGAACCTAACACCCCAAAACAGAGCTCTTTCCTCCTGATGAAGACAGTGAAAGAATCTGGTCAGTAGCAAGTACGTTTCTCATAAAACTAAGGGACTTGGCTAAGAAAGACCAAATCATTGTACACAGATTGGAGCTGTCTCAATAGCCAGCAGAAACCTACAGACACCTTGGGACAAGTGCCACCAAAATATCTTTTAGAGTTTTATTACCATCAACTTCTCAAGTAACCATTTTAACTCTTACTTAACCACCTGTATTTTCCCCATATATTCCCTGACTACTTGCCCAGAAGGTGAAAGAAAAGAGATGTGAGATGGGCTGGATGTTTCATAAATATTTTCTCATTTGATTATGCCAGGCTGGCATAGGTATTTTCACCTAATTTGACAGAGTGAACAGGTTAGTGAGGTAATTTGTTCATTGCCACACAAGATAATGGGGGATTCAATGTGAAAACCCAGATGTATTTCAATTCCAAATACTTGATTTATGGTGTGCTTTCTGTCCCTGAACCATGACCTCTCTATTATTTTAAATTAGGTATCGTCATTTTTTTTTATTCTCTGTTTAATGAGTAAGCCCCACAATACAACTTCATAATTATATATCTACTTGTACCTAAAACTTTATGACTTGAATTTATGCCCATGAAAATGTATCATTCTCTTTCATCCCTAGGCAAAATAGTCTTCCTGTTTTCTGACAATACTGCAATAAAGTCATCCCCCCAAAATTTTAAAACATGTTTAAAGATTTTTTGTGTGTGTGCTTACTTCAGCAGCACATATACTAAAAGATTTGTTTCTTGTTTTTAGATATATGAGTCCTGAGACACTAAAGAATTATTCTGAAAGCAAAAAAATTCTTAGGTTTATTAGAAAAGTATTGCTCAATTGGGTGTATAATACTAAAAAGGAAAAAGGTATCCCTTCAAGGTAAGTGCTTCTTAATCTCATTAGAAATGCTATTGTATTCATTTGAAACTTTCTAAGTTTTTAAATTTATATTCTGAATTCTTTTCACAATATTTTGAAGTAGTTTACAACTAAATTACTTATATACATAGAAAAAGTTACCATTGACCATTTAAAATCATGCATTCAGTGTTATTTAGGACATACACAATGTTGGACAACCATCACCTCTATCACAGTTCACATTTTCATCACCCCTGTAGCCATTAAGCAGTCATTCTCCATTTCCTCTTTCCTGCAGCACCTGGAACACTAGTCTGCTTTCTGTCTCTATGAATTTACCTATTCTAAGTGTTTCATATAAATAGAATCATGCAATAAGTAGCCCTTTGTTTTTGGTGTCTTTCAATCAACATAATGATTTTATCCACATTATAGCATATATCAATATTTTATTTCCTCTTACCCTGAATAATAAATTGTACATGTTATGAATATAAACTATTTTATTTCTCATTAATCAATTGATGGTTGGACATGTGGGTTGTTTTTACTCTTTGGCTATTGTAAACAGTGTTACCATGAACATTTGTGTACAAGTATTTGTTTGAATATCTGCTTTCCATCCTTTGAGTATGCACCTAGGAGTGAAATTGCTGGATCATACAATAATTTTATCTTTAAAATCTTGAGAAACCACCAAACTGTTTTCTACAACTGCTAGACAATTTTGAAATCAGGAAGTGTGAGTGGATCAATTTTACTTTTTTTTTATTCAAGATTGCTGTAACTATTTGGTGTCACTTGCAATTTTACGTGACTTTTTGAATAGGCTAGTCTATTTCTGGGGGAAACTGTCATTGAGATTTTTATAGGGATTGCATTGAATCTGTAGATTGCTTTGGGCCGTATTTATATCAGCAATATTGAAATTTTCAATTTGTGAATATGGGACGTCTTTTCATGTACTAAGATTTTTTAATGTCTTTTAGGAAGTCTTATAGTTTTCAGTATACAAGTCTTCAGTTAAATTTAATCCTAAGTATTTGTTTTGATGCTATTGTCAATTAATATTTTTAAATTTCATGTTTGGATTGTTTATTCCTAGTATATAGTAATACAACTGATTTTTGCATCTTGATCTTGTATACTTAAACTTTGCTGAATTTACTTATTAGCTTTTGTAGCTTTTTGTGAATTCTCTAGGGTTTTCTGTATATAAAATTATATCACCTAAGAATAGAAATCATTTTACTTTTGCCTTTTCAATTTGGATGCCTTTTACTTTATTTCTTTGGTTCAAGAGGAGGAAATATAGACCCCTCTTCTCAACAGGAGTACCGAAGATATATCTGTCTTTAATCCAACATACTCAATAAATAATACAAGGATATTTTTGTATTATAGTTATTTTAAAGCCTTTAATAACTAAATTAAGCTACAATTTTCTAAGTAATTGTTTCTGTTGATGAAACTTAAGGACAGCAAAATTTGAAAAACTAGAATTAATAACCAATATATCCTTTAGACTATCTCCAAAATGCCATTCATCTCAAAGTGGATAAAGCACATTTTAGAGTCATATGCTTGGTTTAGAATTCCCGTCTCTATTATTTATTAGCTGAATAAGTCTTTCAGGTTTCAGTTCCTCATTTGAAAAATGGGTATAATAATATCTATGTCATATCCTGGAGTCTAACTGACATATGTAAAGCATCTGACAAAGTAACTGACATATAGTAGGTATTAAAATATGCTAATTGAATTCTCCTCTGCCTACCTCATGGGGTTGTTGTAAAGATTACATAATGTGTATAGAAGCATTTAGTTCAGGGACTAGCACTGGGTAAGTACTTAACAAATGTTAGCATTTATTACTAAGTGCTGAATAATATTCCATTCAAAATTGAGTTTTCTATGGATAAAGTCACTATCAAAGTTCAACAAACACATAAAGAGACAACCATGAAAAATAATCAGTAGAAATAACAGCAGATTTATATCACTAAAATTTCAGTTACTAGAATTCTTTAATACAGGCTATCAGGTAAATATTACTGAAATGTTGAAATTAATAAGTGATAAATAGGAAAGCTGGGATGGCTCAGCGGGTTAAGCGCTTGCTTGGCAGCCCCAGGGTCTGAGGATCAAGTCCCGGTCCCAGCTCATGCGGACCAATATGCTGAACTGGGGTGCGCTTCCCATCCAGGAGGCCCCCGGTTCAGTTCTCATCCCCTGGTTAAGCTCCTGGCTCAAGGGAGTGTGCCTCCCATGAAGAGGGCCCCACCCAGTTCTGGCCCTGCACAGCCCCCACCCACCTGTGTGTCATGAAACCATGTTGAAAACTTATGACGCACAACTATGGAGAGTGCTCTGGGCCCTCCCCCTTCTCTCTGTCTCAGTCTCTGTCAAGGACAGTGAAATCTTCTAGAAAAAATCGATGGGATCACAAACATGAACAAAGCCAATCACCAAAATAAACTAAATAGAAAAATGGAAAAATACATGTAATTCTTAAAATTAAAAAAAAAATCAAGGGAAGCTGGGGTGGCTCAGTGGGTTAAGCGCTCACTTTGCAGCGCCAGGGACCGAGGATCTAGTCCTGGCCCAGGTGGACCCATATGCTGAACTGGGGAGTTCTCCCAATTCAGTTATCTCTCTGTCTCTGTATCCTCTCCCTCTCTCTCTGTCAAAAAAAAACCCAAAAAACAATTAAAAAAAATCAAATTATTCAGAATGGAACAAAACAATCAATATGGATTTTTAGTTAAGAAGGTGAAATAGGTAAATGCTGTGCTTATTTCCTCTCATGACCACATGGAAGTTATAACTAAACTACAGAACAGCCATCACGAGAATCAACTGAAGTCATGTTGAGCCAAAGCCGTACAACTAAGGACACAGTGAAGAAGCCACCTCAAGAAACAAACACAAGAGGCAGCCAAAATGGACAGACAATCACAGGAGGTATCCAAAATGGGGAAGCAAAGAAATATGTTCCAAATAAAAGAACAGAACAAAGGTCCAGAAAAAGAACTAAACAAAATGGAGATAAGCAATCTATCAGACCCAGAGTTTGAGTTAAACAGTGGTTATAAGTATCTTCAATGATCTCAGGGAAAACTTCAACACACATATAAGAAACATAAAAGTGGCAATAGAAAACATAAAAAAGAACCAATAAGCAATGAAGAATACAATAACTGGAATTAAAAAATACATTGGAGGGAATCAACAGTAAATAAGATGAAGCAGAGGATAGAATCAGAAATTTGGAAGATAAAGTATCAGGAAAAAAAAGAACAACAAAGAGAAAATAATTCAAAAGAAAGTATAGTTTAAGGTACCTATGGGACAACATCAAGCATAATAATATTTGAATCAGAAGGAATACAGGAGAAGAAAGGATGCAAGAACTTATTTTAGATTTCACATATAAGCAAAATTATAGTATACCTGTCATTCTCTGTTTGATACACTCAACTGAGCACAATACCTTCCAGGTCCATTCATGTCATCTCAGAGAGTAAAAACCTATTTGAAGAAATAATGACAGAAAACTTCCCTAACTGGTGAAAGAAATAGATGTACATGCCCAGGAAGTACAGAGAATCCCAAACAAGATGAACCCCCACATTATAATGCCAAAGGTTAAAGAAGATCTCATAAGACTGTCAGCTGATTCTCAAAAGAAATTTTGCAGGCCAGAACAGATAGGAAACATTTAGAGTGATGAAAAGCAAGAACCTACAACCAAGATTATTCTGCCCAGCAAAGCTATCATTTAGAGTGGAAGAACAGATAAGAGCTTCTCAGACAAGAAAAAGCTAAAAACATTCATCACCACCAAACCAATATTACAAGGAATCTTTTTTTTAATATTTATTTTATTGTTTTTGACAGAGCGAGACAGAAGACAGAGGGAGACAGACAGAAGAGGGAGGGCTCAGAGCAATCTCCATAGTTGTACGTCATCGGTTTTTGACATAGTTTTATTCCACACAGGTGGGTGAGGGGACTGCGCAGGGCAGGAACCGGGCTGGGGACCTCCTGCATGGGAGGCACGGCTGAACCAGAGGCCTCCCACAAGGGAATCTCACCCTGGCAAGAATTGACTGGGGGCCAGACCCCACCCAGTTCAGCATATGGGTCCACACAAGCTGGGGCTGAGATTCAATCCTCAGACCCCAGGGCTGCAAAGCAAGTGCTTAACCCACTGAGCCATCCTGGCATCTCCTACAAGAAATCGTATAGGGATTTCTTTAAGACCAAAAATAAATAAATAAATAAATAATATAAATAAAGAAATAACAATAACTAAAGTTCTATCAACAATTACTTTCAATGTAAATGGATTAAATACTCAAAGCAATGGATATAGTGCTGAATGGATAAGAAAGCAAGACCCTTACATACACTACTTATAAGACACTCACTTCAAATTGAAAGACACACACAGACTCAAAGGAATGGGAAAAGTTATTTCATGAAAATAGAAACAAACAAAAAAGAGCTGGTGTAACATTACTTTACTAGACAAAATAGATTTTTAAAACAAAGGCAAGAGGCCAGCAAGGACCCCAAAATTCCACTTCTTGATATTTGAAAAAAGCCAAAGCGCTACTTCAAGAGGATGTGTGCATCCACGTGTTCATTGCAGCATTGTCTACAATGGCCAAGAACTTCAAGAATACGTTTGCATCTACATGTTCATTGCAACATTATCTACAGTGGCCAAGATATATAGGCAGCCCAGGTTTCCATTGATGAATGAATAGATACATATATACGCAACATCATACATATTGACCATGCAAGGGAATGAATGGGTTCTTGACATCTGAGGCAGCATGCATGGACCTGGAGGGTATTGTGTTGAGTTGAGTGTATCAGGCAGAGAAAGACAGATGCAGTATGATTTTGCTTATGTGAAATCTAAAGAACAAAATTAACAAAACAGAAACAAACTCATAGATACAGAAAAGATTTTGATAGTTGCCAGATGGGAGGAGGTTTAGGGGAGGGGGGTGATAAGGGTAAGGGATTAAGAAGTACAAATTGGTTGTTACAGAGTAGTCATGGGAATAGCATAAGAAAATAGTCAATAATATTGTAATAACTGCGTATGGTGTCAGATGGCTACTAGATTTATCAAGGTGATAGATGGGAGGGGGGCATAGTCATGGAGATGTAAGGCATAGGGAATATATTCAATAGTATGTTAATAACTATGTATAGTGCCAGGTGGATACTAGTCTAGCCAGTGGGGTCACTTTTTAAATTATATACATGTTTAACCACTATGCTGTACACATACAATTAATATAGAATAATATTGAATGTCAAAAATAAATGAAAATATAGTGTATCTCATTTGGAGAGATGCAGTTAGAGCTGAGCAAATAATAATAACTGCATAGCATTGACAAGGTTTCTGTATCAACATCAGGCCTCTTATAGAAAAATATCAGGGCCCTGAGATCCGTGGTTACACTTGAGTAGTCAAACCTGAGGATCTTGAACTCCCACTTTCCCATGAACACTCTGGCCTGGCAGAAGCAACCACCTCCCCCATGCTAGGGGATAGTAGCTCCTATCACCTTCAGGTGCTGCATAGACACAAAATGAAATTTGTCTTTGTTTCAAAGTTAATCTCTACCACCTTTCATTGCTTTCAAGGTAATTACCCAGGTCAGATCTCAACACAGCTGGGGCAGTTGAGTGGGGGGGTGGGTGGGGGGGTGAAATTTGTGCCTACTTCAGGATGCTACAACTTATCAACTGAAAGAATTGCAGGATCTAACTAATACCAGTGAACACTAGTAGGACATATAAGGGAATGAATGTTGAGGGTATTGGACAAGAAGGTTGCAAATTAAGGTTAGATTGTGGATAATTTATCAGTATGATGGTCTTATCCATGATGATTCAGGGTTCCACATCCTGTCAAAGACACTCAGAGTTGGTACTATTACATGCCTGGGATGGTTCTTTGAAACTTCACCAGGCCAATAACCTACATTAAATGAGCTGTCCTCTGCAGGACATGGTTAACAATAGTTAGGCCACCCTAAAATTGGTCTCAAAGAATTTGGAAATGGTAGGAGACAAATGGCAGCACTTAAATGTCAGAAGCAAGGTGGGCATACTTTATTTGGTAAACAGCAAACCTGGGGATGGCTAACAAAGAATGTGTGTCAAAGGGTAATGTAAACAAACAGTTAACAACAGTGCTACTTGACTTTTCTAAAGATAAGAGAGCTGGTGAGCAAAGGGATGAAATCACCTACTGCAAAGGAAAGTCATGATCCCTCACCCCTTTTAAGTCAGCTCTCAGATCCAAATTCCTTGAGAAATACAATACAACATGTATATATATATTATATAGGATAAATATTTTCTCAATCTTTTTTTTCAAATGGACCATTAGTAACTTTACCAGAGTTACTATGCTTTGGGAAAAAGAGAATACCCAGACATATTTACAACTTTGGGATATGGCATTTAAAATTATTTTGATACCTAAAGCTTGAAATGCTATCATGGTCCTCAAGTTAGACTGGGAGCCTTTAGGATAGATAATACATAGTTTCTGCCCCAGTCTGATCCACTGTGTGGTTATTTCCCTGAGTTCCTAAGTGCATAATTGGGATGAACATACTTAATATCTAGCCACTCACATTGTCTAACAGTCCTATAGAATAAAAATTATCACAGCAGGAAGTTTCAAGTGGCCAAGTTGAAGCCCTGGCAAAAACAGTAGTAAGGAGCAACATAGCATTACAGAATCAATAAATTAATACAAACATTAAAGATTTATCTATGTGGCACAAACAAGTCAGATTATAGTTTATTATAAATTTAGGCAAAAGGTAACCTCAAGTGCAGTGCTGAGACATACATGATTTTATTGCTGGAAAAAAAACAAGAGAAACAATCTTACTGCCTACGGCCCCTGGAGGCCCCTGCCAATTGAATAAAAGGATTATATATGTATTCATAATGCCGTGTCCTTTTTCTTAAAGAGGACTCCAAATTATGGAAGTTTTGGGTCCTATGTAACACATCTAACTCTTGATAATGGGAAAGTGATTCAGTATTTTACCCAATCTTTAATTAGTAATTTATTACCGGTAATCATTTCATTTGAGCTTTAACAATAAAAATGCATTATTATGCTATTTGAATAATTAAAAACATATAAAATAAATTCTTTTATTCACAATTTCAATCTCTAGATTGCTTGGAGTGGAAACTATTTTTCAAAGCACATACATTAATTGAATTATTTTGATAAATTGTGGACCCATACTGTTTCACCACCACACATCCTGGGATTTGTTCCCGATTTTATGCCTGAAAAAGAAAGATGCTCATACTACGTTGTTAACAGAAAACAAACACACACACACACACACACACAAAAAAAAAAACCCAGGTTATGAACAATATATATAATATAATCCATTTTGCGTTTATAGTGATTCTATAAACAAAAATATTGGCACAATATTCAAACTCTTTAATAGTAGTCATCTCTGAGACATGAAATTATTGAGAGGGAGAAGGGATTCCCTTTGTTATTTCCAATTTGAATTGTCCCTGTCTTATAAATAGAAGTATTTCTATTAAAAGTAGAGTAAAAAATGAATGAAAGGTGAGGAAGGTGAGAAAGAAAGAGGGAAAACCAGCATCAAGTCATTTAGCTGAGAAGGAAATTAAAAAGACAATATGTAAAGTAGGATGCCAAACTGTGTTAGCTAGTGATGGTTACTTCTCAGAGTTAAGCTGGGCTCTGTATCTATTGACGAATAGAACAGAACTGAGCATATAATAAAAATAATTCAATATAATTCTTTTAATAGATAAAACTATCTCTTCTGTTTTTACAGACATTCCTTTCTTCGTGTATGCCATAAAATAGTATTTACTGATGAATTTGAGTATGTTGGATACCTTGTGATACTAACGAATACGTTTTCTCTTATAATTTCTTGGATACCTGTGTTAAATGATACCTATGACAGCGAATTAAGACAGTCTAATTACTCTTTTCTTGCATTTTACATCCTGGAGGCCCTAGTTAAGGTAATCTAAAGTGTGTACATATGTGTTATATCTAATGAGATTTCGTAATTTTATTTTTTAACATTAGCTATAGTATGTTTCTAAAAGAGTATGTAAAAGTCTTAATCCACTTCACAGAGAAATAAACCTTAATTTGTTTTTGACAGAAAGAGATAGAGAGACAGAGACAGAGAGAAGGGGGAAGGCCCAGAGCAGTCTTCATAGTTGTATGTCATTAGTTTTCAATATAGTTTCACTCCACAGATGGGCTCTGGTCTGCGCAGGGCAAGAACTGGGCTGAGGACCTCCCACATGGGAGGCACGCCCCCAAGAGCTGGGGCCCTCCTACATGGGAAGCATGCCCTAGCAAGATCCGAACTGGGGGCACATACCAGTTTAGCATATGGGTCCTCACAGGCTGGGGCTACAAATGAGTGCTCAACCCGCTGAGCCATCCCAGCATCGCCTTCATTTTTAAAATTGATTTTTTAGAGCAACTCAATAGAACATATCCATACTTTAAGGATTGATTTTGTATTTGCAAAAATAAATTTTAAAATGGTATGTGTCAAAGGAACCCAAAGTGAGTTTCACAGGTATTGGCATGTTCTTTAACTTAGTGTAGTGAATATATGGATGTTTGTTTTATAATTTTTGTACTAAATAGATAAATGGATGGATAGGTAGATTCATAGGTATTCATTTATACTTGAAAGCTATCAAAATTTGATTTTTAAATCCAATAAAAGGTAATTGTTAAATAATGAAAATATTTACCCTCAAATTGATAACAATATTGTGTCATATGGATCAATAAGTTGTAATATAAAATATTTTAACCAAAAGCTTTAAATAGAAGAATTATACCTGATAATTGGATAACTGAATGAGTCTGAAATTTTTACTAAAAAATTAAAATGCCATTGCAGAGCTATGATATTGGGGAGGAGATGGGTTGACATCTGGTCACATTATATGTAATAGATTCCAATATATTTTGAATGACCATAGGATATTTCATATATTTAAGAGGAAATAAAGCAGTTAAGGTTAGGGTTAGAGACAGTGTGAGGATGAATGAAGAGTTCTCTAAAATCATGTAGTATGTACACTAGTGGAAAGAGCACTGAGCTGGGATTCTATAGATTTGACTCTAGTTTTGGTCTTCTCTAACAAACTGTTAGCTGTTCACAGGGTCACTGAATTTCTCCCAATTTTACTTTATCTTCTATAAAATGTCAGGATTGGCCTGAATAATATATGATGGTCACTCTAGCTCTATTATTCTTTGTACTTTGCCATGTTTAAGCTGCTATCATAGCCAATCATAGCCACAGCTTCATTCATTCAGGCCCACTTAAGACAGGGGCACTGGATGGTAGACATATGGTTATATGTCATAGCTGAGAGGATATTCCCAACTGTGCAGTCCTGTTCTTTGTTCCTTCTACTTAACTCAGGATTGATCCTCATGGCCCAATCTACAACCTTGCTTTCACTTAGCATTCCCTTTATCCTTTTTTCTACTTAGTTCAGTTCTTTTTACTGTGCCCTTTAAAATATCCATTATGTTAATAACAATAATAACACATGATGATAGATTAAGTACCAGTCATTTTGATTATAACATTTTAAATCTTTAAATTAACAGTTTATGGTAGATTATAGTATGCCTTGCATTTTACAAATGAGGGATCTGAGTCTCTGACAAGTTGTTTAAATTATTTAAGGTCTTGTAGCTAATGAATAGTAGAATTGGAATCCCAGTCCCTCGAAGTTTTTGTTCTTTCTAATAATGCTAACCTTAATATTTCTTTCCTGTATTTTCAAGTTTTTTCCCAAACACTCTTAAACTTATCAGAGCAATGGGTCTTTTGAAATTTCTCAGGGGAAAGATAATCACTTTTCTTCATCTGAGAGCCAGAGGGTCACATTGCCAGAGCTTTCAAACATTCTTTGACAAACTTACATAATCAAGAAACCCATCTTTCTTTGAAGCCCACACTATCTTTTCACACAAGGCTCTTCCTCTCCTGTGGCTGTATTCTAGTAACCTCAAGATAACTCCTTCACGTTTCTAAATACCAAGGGGGGAACTACCCCTGCCCTCCAAAAAAAAAAAAAAAAAAGGAATTATCTTCTGGAAGGTGAGTTCCTTGTAGTACAGGCTTTCTCCATTGGGTGAGTGTTCTAGGAACCTATCTGCATCGGTGCATCAGCTGGCATTGAGAGAGGCTGCACCTGACTTAAGTTAATTTTTTTTTGGAGACTCAGTGCATTTGAGCGTTTCATGATGATTGATTTACACAGTGTGCAGCATGACAATATACCTGCCCACACTGCACTGAGTGTTCAGCAGTTATTGACCAAAATGGCATGACCCTCATATCCCACTCTCCCTAGTCACCCATTCTCCCCACAAGTGACGGTTTTTGTTTTCCCAAATGAAAAGAAAGTACTCAGCAGGAAACATTTTGCCCAAATGGAAGCACTAAAAGGCATCAAAATCGATGAATTTAACAACTGTTTTGAGCAGTGGAAAAAGTGTCTCAATAGGTGTATTGCACCAAACAAAGAGTTCTTTGCACTTGATCTTAGCCAAAAGGCTGAGAAGCGATAAACAGAGTACTTTAATGATGATTGAATTTTAAACATGTAAGAATAAATACACAATTTTGTGTAAATAAATTCTGGTTTTTATTTTAGTCCCTCCTCATACTTGGTATTTGGATAAAGTCTTACTCTTTTTCTTTTAATGGTCATGATTATTTTTTTAATTGTTAAATTTATTGGGGTGACATTGGTGGGTAAAAATTACATAGGTTCTAAGTGTACAATTCTACATTACATCATCTATGTATTGCATTGTGTGCTCACCACCCAGAATCACTTTCCATCACCATTATATTTGATGTCCCTTCCCACCTCCCACAACCCCTCCCCCCTTACCCTCAGGTAACCACTAAACTATTGACTGTGCCCATGAGTTTTTATTTCTTTGTTACTTTCAGTTGTATATTCCACATATAAGTGAAGTCATATGCTTCTTGATTTTTTCAGTCTGTCTTATCACACTTGATATGATGATCTCAAGGTCCATCCATGTTGTTACAAATGGCAGTATTTCATCTTTTCTTATCACTGAGTAGTATTCCATTGTGTAAATGTACCACAACTTCTTTATATAGTCATCTATCAAAGGACACTTTATTGTTTCCATGACTTGGCCGCTGTGAACAGTGCTGCAATAAATATTGGGGTACATATATCTTTGAGGACTAAGGTTTTCAAGTTTTTTGGGTAGATATTCAAAAGAGGGATTACTGGGTCATATGGTAATTCTATTCTTCATTTTTTAAGGAAACTCCATACTGTTTTCCATAGCAGTATATGAAGGTTCCTTTTTCTCCACAGCCTCTTCAGCACTTAATATTATTTATCTTGTTGATTACAGCCGTTCTAACAGATATGATGTGGTATCTCATTGTGGGTTTGATTTGTGTTTCCCTAATAGCTAGTGAAGTTGAGCATTTCTTTATTTATCTGTTGGCCATTTGTATGTGTTCATGGGGAAGTGTCTGTTCAGGTCTTCGGCCCATTTTTCAACTGGATTATTTGATTTTTTTGTTGTCAAGTTGTATGAGTTCTTTATATATTTTAGATATTAGCCCCTTATTAGAGGCATTGTTTGCCAATATTTTCTCCTGTTCAGTGGGTTGCCTCTTTGCTTTGTTGATGGTTTCTTTAGCTGTGCAGAAAGCTTTTTAGTTTGATATAGACCTATTCATTTATTTTTGCCTTTACTTCCCCTGCTTACTCTTATTATTAGTCCTTTCAAAATGATCCTATACTGCTTCAATAAGATGGAAATGAGACAACTATAGAGGCTAAAAGGTGTCATGAGCTGAACCTCACAAGACCAGGATCTAGCCTGTTGCTTCCTAGATTCAGATATTGAGTGTCCTCAGCCCAGCTAGATGTGACAGACTCAAGGGAAATGACTCTACCACTAAATACACAGGAGTCTGTTTATAAATAAGCATAACAATTTCTTAATTTATAATGGAGCCCATGTTTTCCCTGGGACATGGATACGTCTGCCTCCTACACTTTTTTTGAATCATGGTGAGTAGGGGGATAAGGATGCTAAAAAAAAAAAGATAATCAAAATTAAAAATCCATATCTTAAGTATTATAATAAAGGACTACACAGGGTGCTATGGGGAAAAGAGGGAGTTCTTACTCAGAATAGTAGAGTCAAAGAATATATTCAAAATAAATGTATTTTCTCTCAACCTATTTAAAATTCCATAGAAAACCTGATTTCCTAGGCTGAAATTGACAATATCTTTGACACTTTCCTCTCTTAGATATAGTAGGCATTGAAGAAAAGTTTTTGAAATAAAAAAAAGGGATGAATTAATAAACTATCATAAAATAGTATGTGTCTTTAATATTTTCTACTTTGGAATAAATACTTCAATATTTTAATTATTTAATTTCAAATTAATCTGATCACTTACTAGTATTTCAGAGAAGCAGAGTCTTAAGGTAGATCAGAGAAAAACCTAGTGATATTTCAATTAGTATGGAAATGGTGTAGTAAATCACAAACAAGATAATGTAATTTCTTTTTAAATCAACAGGTAGCAGCAATGAGGAAAGAATATTTTTTACATGCCTGGAACCTATTTGAATTATCAATTACATTAGTTGGTATCATAGATGTAATGTTTATTGAGCTATATTTTGTTAATCAGTTTGAATTGATTCAAATAGTGATGTTTTTTAAATTTGTGCGATTTCTTCGCATACTACGCATTTTGAAGGTAAGGAACTATTAAGTCAACCAATTTCAAATTTCTTTTGTTTCATAAAATATAAATGAAAATCAGTTAACTACTTTTATGGCTTTCACTTTCTGTTGGGCTGATGTTTATATTTTAAATTTTAGATTCCTTTGATAAATTAAGTTTTATAACATTATAAATATTCATATTATAAATTTATTTAGCACATAAAAACATAGAAATACTCATCACAAACTTTGCTTTGAATAAAGAGCACATAAAATATTCCATGTTAACGTAAGTACAAATTGTTCTTATAGAATAAATAAATAAAATAAAAATTGAAGATCAACAAAAAAAGAAACTATGCAAACCACGCATAGTGACAAAGCAAATACTATACATTTATACAAATCAAGAAACCAAAAAAATAACATTTTGTATTATATAAATTCATAGTGCTAGAGAATCCCAGCATCAAAAATTATCTTTGGTGGTCTAATACATCTTTCTATAATAAGTATGATGAGTAGTTATTTATTTTCTCTATGATTATTTCAATGACATAAAACTCCATCACAAAGCATATGAAATATATGTAATATATGGATACAGATTCTCTCTCTCTCTCTCCTCTCTCTCTCTGGCTC
Source organism: Craseonycteris thonglongyai (assembly GCA_004027555.1). Lineage (NCBI taxonomy): Eukaryota > Metazoa > Chordata > Mammalia > Chiroptera > Craseonycteridae > Craseonycteris > Craseonycteris thonglongyai. The sequence goes on from PVKE010021679.1 coordinate 16,570, forward strand.
TTTCTCTGTTCATACATAAACAAGATACATACACATATAAGTACTGTGGGAGGAAGATATAATACAAAGCTAAATAAGACATAGTTCGTATATAGATAAAGCTAACAGATTAGAATCATTACATGTAGAGCTTTCTTAAATATGTTTATGTGTTTATATGTATTTTTTATTTTTAAATTTATTGGAGTGACATTGGTTAGCAAAGTTACATAGGTCCAGGTGTACAAGTCCACAATACATCATCTATGTGTTGCATCATGAGCTCATTGTCCAGATGCAAGTTTTTGTTTTTTGTTTTTTCCATCACCATACACTTGGGTCACCCTTCCCCTACCCCCTTCTTACATATGCTTAAAAATGTTTTTGCTACTTAGAGGCATAAACTATCCAGGTCTAAAAATATGCAACTAATAGCTTTTTCCTTTTTAGTATTATATGAGACTGTAAGTAAGGCTAGTGTGCATTTTGACATGAAGAAGACAGTATCCAGTGACAAGTTAATTTTCTCTGATAGTATATACCAAATATTTTAAATGAAAAAAACTGATAAACCGTGTAAGAAAAGTTTATTTATATATTCAGGAAACTCTTAATCCTTATGTCAACTTGTATACCTTTGGAGTGTGAAGACAAATTAGATATAATCTCTGTCCCCAGGGAGCTTATTGTAGAAGAGAAACAAGCAATCTAGCTATTCCACCGTTATGAGATAGGGTAAGTGTGAAACAGTACTATGTGCAGAATGCTAGTGGGATATAAAAGACTTCCTTTATATACTTGAACTAAATCTTAAGGGTGAGTATAAACTCTTTGAGGACTTTTTTTTCCTAAAGATTTGTTTTATTGTTTTTGACAAAGACAGAGAGCAACAGAGACAGAGAGAAATGGAGAAAAGGTGTGTGTGTGGGGGGGGGGGGGGGCTTAGTGCATTTTCCATAGCTGTACATCATCAGTTTTTTGACATGGTTTTATTCCACACAGGTGGGTAGGATCCTGTGCAGGGCAGGAATTGTGTTGGGGGCCTCCCACATGGGAGGCACACCCCCTCAAGCCAGGGACCTAACCGGCAGGTGAGAACTGAACTGGGGGCCTCCTGCATGGGAGGCACACCACCACAGTTCAGCATGTGGGTCTGCATGGTCTGGGGCCAGGATTTGCTCCTTGATCTCCAGGGCTGCAAAGCAAGTGCTTAACCCACTGAGCCATCCAAGCTTTCCCTCTTTGAGAATTAATGGCAGGTAGCTGGAGTATGAAGATTGTGAAGCATAGACAGGAAAATAGAAAACAGTCAGTCCTGTTGAGTTTAGAGGACTGACCAATGGTAACAGATAACTTGGTGACTTAAACCCTTAGCAAAGAAACAATGAGAAGTTAATTATGGAGTCAAAGAGGTAGTATAATTGTGGCAAGTGCCAACTCAAATGAACCATGTAATGAGTAGTTTAGTAGGAATTTTTAATGGTAAAATTGGTGGTACTTTATGGACAGTTATTTTAAGACCTAAGCTCAGAGAAAGTTAATTGCATTTTTTCCAATTTAAACCAGTTGAAAATATCATTCAATTCTCTATTAGAGAAATAAGTAAAGAATAATGCCATAATTTCACATAGGTGCCCAACATTATTTGTTATAGGGAAATAGTTGTATGCATAAAGTTATAACGCTACCATGAATAAAATAATAAGAACCTTGGTCCTATAGTTACAGTTGAGATCATGTCACTTATTATCATTTATGTTAGTTAAACAAATCAACATATAATCAACTAAAATTTGTATAATTTATGTTAAATAGTATTCTTCTTTTTTCAGCTCATAACACCAAGGTTGCTGCAACTAATAGATAAAAGGATGAGTCATGAGCTGTCCTTTCGGTATGCTATACTAAAAGGATATGTCCAAGGTGAAACAGACATGATGACTATAATTGATCAGATTGCAAGTTCTGAGCAGGTTAAAGAGGTGAGAGAAATTTTCAGTACTTAGAGAAAGGTTTATTTCACTCACCCCTCACCTATCATGTCATCTGACTATATATAAAAATGTGGCTTTTGATTCCTGGTTTACTAGGTAACTTTTGTAAAAGACACTAATTTTTTCTTTTAATCTGCATTTAGATTACCCAAATGCCTCCTTATTGAAATACTTGGGCCATACCAGCAATATATAACACTCCTAGATAGAACACACCTTTTAGTCCTCATAGAGGCTGTTATGAAACCCACATGCGGTGATCAGTTCCCTCCCAATGAAAGTTTCAGGATCTGTCAGGCTACAGACACACTAACTGGAAAATATTGAAGGAAGAGAAGTGAAAACAGTTTGAGCAAACAGAGCTTCCTCATAATTTACAAAGGCTCCTTCTATCTCTCTCCATCCCTAATTGTGCCACAGTAAATAGTAAAAGAAGGAAAGGATGGGGATCTGGAAAATGGAAAGGAGTTACAATAACTCATCTAGAAGAGAATCGTGTCTAATTTCCTCATTATGTGGATGAGAAAAAGGAAACCAAGTGAGGTTAAATTATTATGCCCAAAACCACATAGCTAGTAAACAGCAAAAAGAATTCTAGGGCTTATGTTCTAGCTTTTATTTTTCACTGTCTTTATTGAGGCAGCTTAACACTGATTTGAGCACACAAGTTTGTCAGCTAGGTCAGAAATTAAATATGTACCTTTCAAGTTTATTTTAAGCATTTAAATGCTATATGTTATATGCCTTAAGCTTTGTATTTGGGAAAATTGAACATGCAACAGGTAATAAAACACAAAAAGCCGCATCTTTCTTTCTTCACTACCTATAACCACTCATATTTAGTCTCAGGATTTGAGGATACATAGTAGAAAATGCAAATGGGCGTAAATCTCTAAGATGTTGTTCACTTTTAGTCCTCACTTCTACTTTCACACAGCTTGGCCAAACCTAACTCCATTAAAGTTAAAAGCCACCTCTGTGTCCAAGATTTGGAGGCTCTCATAAATGGGAAAGTACCTACCATGCCTGCATTTCTTCAGAATCAATAGTACTCTAAAGCAAGTTACTTTAAGAACAAACACATAATTCACCTTCAGTCTGCTCAGAACCAGCCTACATAATGCCACTTCTTATCCTCTCCACGTTCTTGCTGGAACAAAATAAAATTTGTTGTGCAAAAAGTAATCTATCATATTTTTCTTTAGTTATTAATGTAGGTAAAAGAGTCCATTAGTTATAAATGTTAAGAAATTTTATAACAGTTTGTTTTCCAATGGGGATAATGTTTCTTTTGTTTCATAGATATTATTAACAAGGATAATGAGGAACACGGTACATGCTATGAAAGAGCTGGGTAGGTACCTCTTACCATAAAGATTCATGACCATCTCTTAACATCACCACTTTTGAAGGCGGTAGTTTTGATAACTAAACTAACAATAAAGTGGATAACATCAACAATCAACATAATCATATTTTTGGCTGGATGGGACTAGTATAATATTACCTATCCAAACTTTTTATCTCTGCTGTATACCACAATGAAGTCCTTTTCATTTTGTTTTAAAGAAAACACATTTTCAAGGCATGGTTACATGTGTTATGATTACCTTGTAAATTCTATTTTTTCCCAAACCATAAATTCATGTACCTTCCTGAGCAACAAAAGGAAAGAAGTTACTTTTTTCATCTACTTGCCACAGAGCTGGCACCTGAGGATTTAGGCTTTATAATAAGTTGAAATCAGAACAGAATCTCACAGATCTATGTTATGGCTGCTGGGAGGCTCAGTGCCCAAATAGAACAACAGCCTGTTCTCTGAATCATGCAGATCATAGTGTTCATGTGTGAGAGGAAGGGGGTTTGGTATCAAATGTGGGCAGCAAAAAGACCCAGCAAGCCTGGGATTGAGGCCAGGCTTGACAGATCTTGTATGACAGGTAGTTGTCAAGCCAGACAAGAAGTCATGACCAAGTAAAAGCCCAAATGTACAATCTAAGAAGATAAAATTCTTATGAGCGTCCAAGAATCTAGATCAGACAGACAGAAGAGCATAGATGAAGTATGTAGACGCACAGACAGGGTGAGTGGAAAATGACAGGTTGAGTGAAAGGATTTAATCAAAAGCCATATCTAAGCACACAGTCTGTAGTCAAAAATCCTGATTCAAACAGAATAGAAAAACAGGTCATGATCTCCACCTAGAGCCCAGAAAAGCCTCCCAGTGTCCAGTGCAGCTGGACTGATATAATTGCTAATCCTAGAACTGAAGCTCTCTGTCCTTTTTTCATAGATATAGGCAAAAGTATGAGCCAATGACAAGAAATTGGCAGGCAGAACTCAGCAACCACTGGTGAATTATAACTGACTATAGAGGCCTCATTATGGAGAGAGATGAAAGTTCCTCTGTTGAGGGTTGTACTTCATGGATTTAGAGCAGAAATATTATCTTATTGTCCAAATTAAAAAAATTTTAAATGTTCTTATTTTATCACTGAATTTTTTTTTTAGGATACTTAGAATGTGATCACCCAGAAATTGTTGTCACTATGAAAACAAAGGAAGAGATTAATGTCATGCTCAATTTGGCTAAAGAAATTGTTAAGGTTTTCAGGTTAAAAGGAATTCTTCATAAAATTGAAGCTTCTGAAATTAATAAGGTGAGGTAGAATGTCTTCAAAGCAAATATACTTATTTGATATATTGTCATTTATGATCTTCAAACTTGCTTTTGTCTCTTTCCAATATATGCCATCTCTGAGGTATTAATTAACTTAAAAACTTGTCCAGAAAAAAGCACACACCATAGAGAGTTTCCTTGCTGCAGCTCCAGTGGTCAGTTTCTCTTTCCTGTCTTGCCATAGTAAGGGACCACTTATTTCTATGCTTTGCTCTCACACTAAGAGTTTGATGAAACTACTTCTCTTCTAAGGCTAGAGTGGGTACCTATATGTTCCTGGGAATTGTCTGTGACATTAAAACAACTTTTCCATAGAAATTATGACTTATAAAAACACTCATTATAAGGTAAAAATGAACTACATTTCCTTTCTCTAAATTATGTAAATGGTACCACGACATGCCAAAGATAGATGCTCCCAATTTGTTCTCTAAATACAAAATTTTTTCCCAAAATTGGGAATAGAAAAAAAAGAAAACCCAGTAATTATGCTTCTGAATACATATGCAAAAGTTTTTAACATAATAGTAGCTACTTGAATCTGACAATATATTAAAAGCATATTGTATTATGACTAAGAAGGTTTTACCTCCCAAAGTAGCTACATAATTCATTTATTAAAAGATTGAAGAAGAAAAACCATTTGATAAAATTCAACCTCATTCAGAGTGTTCAAAAAAATCTTACAAGGAATTCAGAAGTACAAATTGGAAATTATCGTATAGTCATGAGGATGTATAGTAAAGCATGAGGAATATAGTCAATGATATGATAATAACCATGTATAGCACCAGGTGGGTACTGGACTAATCATGAGGTTTTCTTTTTGAATTATATAACTGTCTAATCACTATGCTTTACACCTGAAATTGATATAAAATAATACTGAATCTCAACTATAATTAAAAAAAAAGAAAGTAGGGAAAAGCTAAAGGGAAATAAGAGTTTCAAATTTTCAGGTATAAAACAAGAAAGTTGTGGCTACGTAATGTACAACATAGTCATTAATATTGTAATTGCATAGTGTGGTATCAGACATTTGTTAGAATTATCACAGTAATCACCACTTTTTTAGGTATATAAATGTTGAATACTATGATGTTCACCTAAAACAATATGATATTGTGTGTCATAGATATATTTTAATAAAAATCTTTTTTAAAATATTACAAGGCTGGGAAGCTGGGATGGCTCAGCGGGTTAAACACTCGCTTTGCAGCCCCAGAGACTGAGGATCAAATCCCAGCTCCGGCCCAGGGGGACCCATATGCTAAACTGGGTTGTGCCCCCCGTTCAGTTCTTGCCGGGACCTATGTGGGAGGCTCCCAGCCCAGTTTCTGCCCTGCACAGCCCCACGCCCACTTGTGGAGTGAAACTACATGGAAAACTAATGCTGTCAACTACGGAGATGGCTCTGGGCCCTCTCTCCCTTTTCTCTGTCTCTCTCTGTCTCTCTCTCTGTCAAAAATATATATATATATTACAAGGCTAACAAGAGAAGTAACATCATTAATGGGATAAATAGTATCTATTAACAATCTGAAGCAAAAATATAAGATGACAAAACATTTGGATGTATTCCCATTAAAGTCAGGAGCAAAAGAGGAAGGAATAGTGTCATTTCAAGTATTAACTGCTATACTGGAGGTCTTAGCTAGGTCAATAAAAAGAGAAAAAATTGACAAATGAAAATTTTAGAAAGAGATAAAAATTTTTATTATTTATTTATTTAAAATTCTAGGGAATTGGGGAAGCTGGGATGGCTCAGTGGGTTAAGTGCTCACTTTGCAGCCCCAGGGACTGAGGATCGAATCCCGGCCCCAGCCCATGTGGACCCATATGCTGAACTGGGAAGTGCCCCCAGTTTGGTTCTCACTGGGGTGAAGACCCCGGCCCAGTTCCTGCCCTGTGCAGCCCCGCGCCCACCTGTGGAATGAAACTATGTGGAAAAACTAATGATGTGCTATTGTGGAGACTGTTCTGGGCCCTCCACCCTCTCTCTGTCTGTGTCTCTCTGTCTCTCTCTGTCAAAAACAATAAAAATAAATCTTTAAAATTCTAGGGAATTAATTTAAAAGCTGTAACATTAATAAGAAAATTCAATAGGATATCCAGAAAAAAATCAATACCCAGAATTATTTCCCAGCTAAAAAACATGTAGAAAAATATTCTATTCATAGCAGCAATTAAAAATTCTATATCATTAAGTATGAACCTAACATAAATATATAATGCCCGTGTGGCAAGAACTGAAAGGCATATTTGGGCAGCTAAAAGTATTAGTCACTTTGAAGATAAGACAATGAAAATTATCTAGAAAGAAAAAGAAAAAAAAAGCAGAAGAAAAAGGAACAGTCTAAGACCTGTGGGACCCATCAAGTGGACCAACATATGAATTTTGAGAGTCCCACAAGGAGAAGACAAAGACAAAGGGATAGAATATTTGTAGAAATAATGGGAGGAAACTTTCCAAAGTTGGCAGAGTACATGAACATTAATATCTAAGAAATTCAGTGAACTCAAAATAGTATAAATCAGAAGGCCACACCAAAACTGTCAAAAGACAAAATGAGAATTTTGAAATCAGCAAGAGAAAAGCAACTCATCACAAAGAAGTGATCCTAAATAAAATTATCAAAAGATTTCTCATCAGAAACTTTGGAGACCAGAAAGAAGTTGGCTGATATATTCAGAGCACTAACAGAAAAAACAACAACAACGAACCATCAACCAAGAAACCTATGCATCTATCTAGCAAAACTATCCTTCAGAGTGGGGGAGAAATTAAGACATTCCCAAATAAAAGGTGAGAGTTTATTACCACTAGAACTGTCCTGGAAAACTTGCTAAACAGAGTCAGTCCTGCAGGTAGAAATGAAAGGACACTAGAGAATAAGTGTTCCCTTTTCTATAATTATTTTAAATGTAAATGGATTAAACTTCTCCATCAAAACACAAACATGACAAGAATGGATGAAAAATATAATTAAGCTATATGCAATTTAAGAGAAAACTGGATTTACACATGCAAAAGAATGAAGTTGAGCCCTCCCTCAACACCATGTACAAAAATTAACTCAAAAGAAATCCCTGACCTAAATAAAAGACCTGAAACTGTAAAACTCTTAGATAAAAATGATTTGGCAATGGTGTCTCAGAAATGATACCAAAAGCACAGGAAACAAAAGAAAAAAAATAGATTGCACTTCATGAAAATTAAAAAATTTAAAAAAATGTACATGGAGATCAAAGATGGAGGCATGAGAGGAGAATGCCGATAACTGCCTGGGAAGGGCCTTGTGAACAAAGGGGAATCCACAGGGGAAACCCTGAGAAGCAACCTCAACTAAGAGAACCACACAACGCAGAACAACACCCAAAGGTTAGAGAAAAAGGGGACAGCAGGAGAGGGAAAGGGAAGCAGCGGTTCGGGGCCAGAGACTCAGAGTGTGGCCCGGGGCTGGCAAAAACAAAGGGGGATTGAGGGAATATGGTCAAAGTAGAGCTGGATCGAGGGCAGGCTGGAAGCCGAGACCTAGGGAGCGTGGAAGCCCCACAAGACTGTGGACAATTTAACATCCGAACACAAGGGACAGCACACAGTGCCCTAATCAGATCACGGAGCCTAAAGTGGAACAGGGACTGTGGAGCAGGGCGGCTGCACTTCCCGGCAGGCGGGGTGAGAGCAGGGCACCAGCCCACAGCAGCTCAGCACCCCTGATTTACGGAGGAGATTGACTGTGAGGGAGCGCCTTCTGAGGACAGGGCTCTTGGAGTGAGGGCTGGGGCTTGAGTGGGCACAGCTGCATTGGACGTGCTTGGAGTGAATCCGGCGGTCTCAACAGAGCCGGGAGCGTAGAGCGGCTGCTGCCCGAGCTATGGCCTGTGCGCGCAGGGCTTTCGGCGCCCCGCCTACCAGGCCGCCCGGCGCCGTTGCCAGCGTGCAACTGGGCTTTCAGCGACCCACCCACCGGGCCACCGCAACACTGCTGTTTGCTTGCCAGCATGCAATTGGGCTTTTGGTGCCCCGCTCACTAGGCCGCTGTGGCACCTCTGCCAGAGCGCAAGTGTGCAACTAGGCCTTCGGCGCCCCGCCCACTGGGCCGCTGTGCATCACTGCGTGCATGCACCCGGGTTTTTGGTGCCCCGTCCACCGGGCCATCGCAGCACCGCTGCCTGTGCACAAGACCGGCTTTCGGCGCTCTGCCCACCGGGCCGCTGTAGCACTGCTGCCTGTTCGCGAGCATGCAACTGGTCTTTTGGCGTCCTGCCCACCGGGCCTCTGGGGCGTTGCAGCCCGCGCACGCAACTGGGCTGCTGACTGGGTCGCAGTGGTGTCATTCACTGTGCGCAGGACTGCGCGGCAGACTGGGGTCTCTGCCAAGCCCCAGCCCACCCAACTGCTGCCCTGAGGGCGTGGCTTATAGATACAATTGAAGGAGGGGCAGCCAGGCGGAGGAAAGACCAGAGCACCTGCGCCCCTCCCAGACTGAACCACTAGCCCCCCTGCTGAAAGAGGAATCTGCTATTGTGTCTCAGGCCCGCCCTAGCTCCTACTCACATGCCCCCACCCCTGGCCACACCTTTACTACCCTGCTATCTAACAGCTAAGACAGCAACCTGAAGTGCCCCAGGACACAGAAGCTGTCTGCTTCCCCAAACCCTCTTCCAAAATTTCCTTCTCCCTCAACTGAGCCCAAAAGAAAAAATAAAGAGAAGCCCATCTGATAGGCAAACCCCCAGAGGGAAAACAGACTCATGCATAAAGCAAAAAGAACCACATCAGACACAATGCACACCTCAGAATCCAAAACCCCTCCAGAAGATCAGGGGCAGTCTTTAGTAAGGACTTTGCACACTTGGAATCAAATCTAAGTGAAACACAATTCAGGGCTGCATTAATCAAGACACTCAGAGAGCTCACTCAATGCTGGCAAAGTACCCAGACACAGTTAAATGACCTCAACAAGAAATTTTCTGAGCAAAATGAGTACTTTACCAACAAAATTGAGAAGCTACAGCAGAACCAAAAGGAACTCCTTGAAATGAA
>PVKE010021680.1:0-26271 GCA_004027555.1 Craseonycteris thonglongyai
TAATACGATGCATGAATGATGTGAGGTGGACTTGTACATCTGTAAACTGTCTAATTGTTACCAACCAATGTAACCTCATCAAATTTAACAATAAATTAAAAAAAAAAATAAATAAATAAATAAATAAATAAATAAATTTAATAATTAAAAAATAAAAGAAAAATGATTTTTAAAATGGTTCGAAAGAGGTGATAGGATGATAAAAATTATTTACCTTTCCTAATAGAGACCATATATTAAGGGAAATAAAAACCAAGATGACAGAGAGGCCAATATCTTTCATTTCCCAATTATCACTGTCCTGGAAGTGTTTTGGGGAAGGAGGAATAATAGAGATATCACCCTCAAATTCTAACAATTAAGATTACTTTGGTTAAATTGCAATTTAAAATGCAACTTGTCTCTGGGATAATCATTAACATATTAAAGAAATTTACTTTACCTGCTCAGCTATGTAACTAACCCATCCTGAGATTTTGATTTATCAAAGAATATTAACTATATATTTATAAAGGGGAAACTTTAGGTGAAATAAACTGAGAGAACATCTTAGTATGATGCTTTGGGCAGTATGTCAATGATCACTTGCTACTTTCAAAACTTCCTCAAAATTTCTAAGAATAAAGCAACACCAATTAGCTGAGATCATATCTTTGTAGTTGACAAAGTAGATTGAGCTCATCTGGATGGTTATTCTGGTCTGGGCTAGTTTGGACATTTTATGCTGCTTTACGTCACTTTTCTGAAGCCTTGGGTAGAACAAGTAGGCTTAATTCTCCATATGGACACTCATCCTAAGGCAGACTAGCCCACATATGCTAAAATGATGCACATGGCTGTTCAGAGTAAGTGATAGTATGAACAATGTTTTGGGTTCTAGGCTGAGCACTAGAACAATGTTGCTTCTACAACCTCTGGTCCTAGTGAGTCATGAGACCAGCCAGATTTAAGGACTGAAGCACTCGAGGCCAGCACTGGATGGGAGGAGCTACAAAGTCCCATCTCAAAGGGCAAAGATAGAGGCATGAGAAGAATTTGTGGTCATTTCTGTAGTCTACTACAAATAGCCAATATCATTCCTATGTTATGGAAAACAATGCTGAAGATAAAGAAAGAGGGTCCCTCCAAATAGAATATCAAAGGCCACTTTGCAAATTGGCTGAGACCCTCATAGCCTTAAAATAGTCTTTCTATTTTTCTTACATCTGGCTGTATCATTGTGTCTGATGTGAAGCCAGATTTTGTGTAAGTGGAATTATTGGTCAGACCACAGCAGGCATGTATATATAATTCACTCTAATTCAATCCTTGAGACTAGACGCAGGGGCCTCCAAACTACGGCCCACGGGCCCAGGCCCTCTCATCTGGCCCGTGGAGACCTTTTTATCTGAATAAAATAATATTAAATAAATAGTTAAAAACAACATCTATGTTTTGATTCTTTTTTATTTGGACCTTGAGTGTGTAGTCAGCCCCCAAACTGCTGTTTGATAGTTAATGCGGCCCGCGGGCTGAAAAGTTTGGAGACCCCTGGACTAGAGAGTTGAGAAATCCTTAATGTTATGGCTGTTAAGAGAAAACTAATAATTTTTTAAAGATAGAGATACTGAATAATTGGTATATTATGTTGCCTTCATATGGTCAACTTGGAGAGACAACGTGTCATAAACTATATCCCCACGTCACAGGGGCCTCACAGGAGAGCAGTTCAGTAACTCAGAGTATTAATCTAATAGTGACATATCTGTGATGTGTACCTTTAGAACCCTCACTTTTGGGCGGTTGCATAATTGTATTATAAATCTTACTAAGTTTTATTTTGAGAATTTCAGCATATTAGCAGCCACATCTATCAGTCTACAGATTACAAGGTCAAACCCTTTGAAAGGGATGTTATTGACATACAAAGTTAAGGCATCTGTTAATGCATTTAATTAAGCAGCATAAGCATCTAATAGAAACAAACGTTAATTTTTCAAAATACACATAGAGACAGAAAAGACAACATTCAAAGGTTTAGAAAGTGTCAGTTGCTTTAAAAATTACGGTAATTGTATTGGAAATACAGAAAGCTAAAAAGAGTCCAGAAAAATAGTAAGAGAAATTAACAGTATTTGTTAAAGTAATTAGTGACAATAATATTGATCTTAAAGTTGCCTCTGGATCTTCTTTCTGGCATAACAAATTTATAAGAGATTCTCTTTGTCTTTCCAAATCAAAATATATAGAGAAAGAAGCAGGAAAACTTTAGCAGTTTATCACAGATGACATGAAAATGAGAGATGAAAACAATCTAGGTAATTTAAAATCATAAGCTGTGATAGCTGAAAAGACTCATGGGGACCAGATGATCTAATCCCTTATTATTAAGGTTAAAAAGTGATACTGTGAGAAGTGACTTGTCTAAGTTTGCACAGCTAACAGATGACTAATCTATTCCCTAATAATTGGTTTTATCCTACTTGCCTTGGGGCCTGATCATAATTGTGTAGTAAGTTCCTACTCATACTCATCCAGCTTTTATGATACTATTTTACCATATGTGAAATATCTTTAAATGGATTTCTGAATATTTTAACAGATTGGAAGATTATGGGCTTATACCTGGGGTAAAAAGCCTTACTGAGTTTCTGGCTTAACTCTCAATGTACTTCACTACTGAGTTTTTGCAGGTGAGGTGAGTCCAAGTTGGATTAGCAGAGGAAGGACAGGCGTCAGCTTCCACAAACATATTCAGCTACATTATCTTTCCACTTGAGGTCCCACTCTGCTTCAAACCAGAGACATAAGCTATGGATTCAGGCCATCACATGAGCAAAGAGGCCTTGAACTTTTTGTTTACAGTGTAAATGGGCCCTTATAATATTTTAGTGGAAGTACTACATTTGGTGATTCTATAAGAACAAATTTATTAGATCCAAAAGCCACTGGGAATAATAGACCTAATCATGATATCAGGCATCTCAAGCATTGGCAACTCATGCTCCCATAACATAAGTACTTCATTGGCATGCCTCCAGAAAATATAGTTACTTTCTAGTAGACATGTGATGCTAGTGGAGGAAAATAGAAAAGAGGGAGAGAAAGAGAGGGTTAGAAAGTGAGAAGGAAATGGAATAAAATAAAGAGAAAGCACCATTTGACAAGCACTTTGGATCTTGGGATAGGAGTTGAAAATTAACAGAGGGAGAAAGAAAGGTATTGGGGCCATTGAAAGAGAAGAGAGGATTCTAGAATCAGGAGTAATGTGACAAAGGGCACATAATATAGTATGGTTATGGATTATAAATTAGTTCAGTTTGGTATTATTTTTTTAAAATAGGCTTAAAAATGTAAAAGTATTTTTATTATTATTGATTGCTTTATGGTACTTCTTGGTATGTAATACCTCTTGGAGATTGGGTCTCATAGGACCACAACCTTTATTGGGTGACATTATCATGCTACTTTCCCAGTCTTCCATTCACATTTCTAGAACTTTGTTTCATCTGTACAACCTCCCATTCCTAGAAAGGGCTACTCACTCTGCCTCTGATCCCATGCCTAGTTTTGTAGGGTAGTGCTGTCATGTCACACGTTTCTCCGTTGATGTGGAAAATTAAGAAGTAACCACACGACAGTATAGCTTAGAATAAGTCCTACCATAGAGGAAAATTAGAATATAAGGATTTGGGAGAAAATACATCTGTGGGAGACAAAGGAAATAAGAAGGCTGAAGTGTTGGTACAATTAAAATGCTGATTCTAAATCTGTTTGAACTTAAAAACTCTCCTCATTTTTTTCTGAGTAATCATATGGCTAACATTCTGAATGTGTTAGCATTGGCATTCTGCTAAAAATACACTTTGATTAATTCTGAATTATTCAGCATTAACCAGGTGTTACTTCAAATGATCTTGTGTTTCATGTCTCTCGATGTCACAGTATCAAGCTCAAATGCTTCTGAATAAAATAATCTCTAAATGAAATGTGAACTTGGCTCTCCCAGCCGCTTATCAACATCAAGGGTATTAGATATGCAAGGCTGGGTTGCTGAGGGATAGTTTGGAAAGAATAGAAAACTACTTCTCAAGAGATGAATGAAATTCATCTCAAGATGAAATTCTGTTTCAGATGGTCCATAGATTAGGGGTTTCCAATTTTGGGGCTACCCTGGGCCACATGGGAAGAAGAAGAGTTGTCTCAGGTCACACATAAAATACACTAACACTAACAACAGCTGAGGAGCTAAAACAAATCTCAAAATATTTTAAGAAAGTTTATGAACTTGTGTTGGGCCACATGCAAAACCTTCCTGGGTCACACGGGCTGAGGGTTGGACAGGCTTGATCTAGACGGCGTAGTGCTTCAGGGCAGCAGTGTTAGATGGTGAGACTGATAGTGTCCTTCTGGGAGGTATCGAGCATTTTGGCTTTCTGAGTATAGTGACAGCCTGTTTTGGTGTAATGTGCTGACAAAATATAATGGGGAAAATGAGATGTTAGTTATTACTGAAAGGGATTTCCAATGGAGAAACAGGATGCTACCATGACAGTATGATTTCGGCATGGGTGCCCCTGGGTCCAAAGCTGATTCTACTTCTTACCAACCATGTGGCTTGTAGAGATTGAGTGATTGAACTACAGTTTTATAGTCTATGTAAACCATAGTGGATCCCTAAGCACTGACAACTGTTAATATTGCTTTAAGACAGGTGTTTAGTGCATAGAACAATGGTTGGGATTGAGTTATAGTGCATGAAAGAGCTGACCTGATTGGAAGGGAGCAGTTTTCTGCCCTCAAATAAAACTGTCATTTCCAATTTCTAACATGAATCATTCTGTGCTATAGGAATTGAGGGGTGGTACTAATGGTTCAAAGATACCGGGTGAACATGAGACAGGCTGAGCTCAAACCCCTTTGATCCATCTGCACAGAGGCAAACAGCAGTGAGCTGAATCAGGAGCAGCCAGTAGTGGCAAGCAGGCAGCTGAAGTCAATTTTATTTAAAGTATCCCTGCTCTTATCAGCTTCTAAAGTTAATAGTATTGACAACAAATGCATAAGATCTCTCTTTTTATGTCTGACAATGTTTCTTCTAGGTCTCTACCCCATATTGACCTTAAAGATCAGATTTAACTGAACTCCTTTTTTAGTTTTGGCCACGCAATTTATTCAGTAAAATATGGGAAAAATATAAACTGAATTTCATGGGCCAAAGTAATTCTCTATGCTGAAGTTATACCATTTCAAATTTATTTTCTCCAAATGACATTTTTGCTGCTGTTGTTGTTAATTCTGTCTTTGTATTTCTTGGTTGGACAATTTATACTTGCCTTCTTAATTAAATTTGATTGGAGGAGAAAAAGGGTGGAAGCAGGGTTGCAGGCTCCTGCAGTGGTGGGAGTGAGATGCTCTTGACTTGCCTAGGAGAACGCAGCAGAAGTGGTGAATAGTGGTTAAACCTGAGAGACATGTGGGCATGTAAGATGATTGGACATTGAGGTTGAAGAAGAGAAAATAGTAATCCATACCTCTGATTGTTCACATGGCTGGAGTTGGTATCCTTTCCTGAGTAAGAAAACACTAGACTAGCCACTGATGTTGGTGGGATGTCATATGTGAACTTGTTGAGTTTAATGTACGTGAGACATCCCATCAAGAGCTGAGATTAGAATCCAATATCTATTTATAGATTGAACAGGTATAAGCCCTAGAATTGAATGTCTCCCTACCTGCAATCCCTGAGTGATCCTAGGCTTGAAAAGAAAATAACAACAAATCCCAATGAATAATAAGACTAAACAGATAAAAATATAATAAGCAATTGAAATGTTCAGGATTTTTTTAAATGAAGAAAATCAGTTGTTCAGTATGGTGGGCCAGCCATTTCAGGAACTTCTCAGAATGTGAGCCTAGGAACTGGCTACTGGGTTCCTAGTAGGCAAAGAACAAACCTAATTCTGTTATTGTTCAGTGGACAGCAAGACAACTTGAGCCAACACTTACTGGTACTCTATAAGATGCTTAGAGCCCAGTCATTTCTCTGACACTTGTTATTTTTGTCACTCCCTAGAGAAGATGGATATAAAAAAACCCAAAACCCCAAAAGGGTTGACTTGCTTAATGTGGAGGCAGCAGGGAGCCTGGAAGCTGGATACATTTTACACGTGTCACAGCAGCAGTGGGGCATTGGTGAGACCCACATGGAGAAGTGGGTGGTGGTAGTGAGTAAAATGTTGTACCAAGTACTTAGGTGGGTGGGTAGGAAATTGGAGCTGGCCAGGGAAGAGATGTGAGTTCCAGGATTTGGTTGACAGGAGCTGTTCTTTGGTAGGTATTTCAACTGCTTTTAAGGAAGATTCCAGTCCACTGGTTAGCATACTTGTCCTTCTGAAATAGAATCTGTTTTCTACACTGAAGAATTTGATCATTGAAACATAGGTTGTCGGAATGTTTAACTTACAAATTTGTGCTCAACCAGAATATTCCAGTAAAAGAATGTTGTGCCTACTAGATGTCTAACAATTACTTTTGTCCTTGCTTTTTAAAATGTACTTTAAAGAGTAATACATGCATGTATTTTCTAAAGTTAAATACTATCTGGTTTCTGACTAAAAAAGTTGAGGTTCACCTCTTGTTTTTCTACTCCTTTGTGTTGGCATTCATTATCACCTCTTCTCACTGTTTCTTTGGATCTGTATCTCAAGAGTTTAAAACAACATGATTACAAAATTATGTTTTTTCCATCTTATATGCTACCTATTAAATTTTCTTTGAAGAAATGGAACTTTTACTCTCGTACAATTCCTCCTACCATCTTTCATCCTCCCAAAATAGTTATATCACACTTTTGGATTAAATTGAGTGTCAGTGATTACATAATTACAACTATTTAAGTTGTATTCCCAGTTAAGTCATATAGTATACTATCATCATTTTTCCTCTTGCAGATTTAGACATTACCTTTTTTGTTGTTGTTAGCTAAACTTTCTAAGTATTTTTGCTAATATATTTCAACTCCTTCCTAGAGAAAAAACAAAACAAAACAAAACAAAATCTTTTCAATATAGTCAAACTCATTAATATTCTGCCTTTTTTTTTCCTTTTTTTTTTTTTTTTTCCTTAGAGACCTCTTCCTCAGGAGTGCATTATTCTACTTCAATTTCTTTCCTACTTTCTGCACAGGTGTCGTCTTAACCATCCATCGTAAAATCCTGTTTGCCTGTGTCTTCAATTGGAACTCCTGTGTCCTAGATCCTTTATCTTCTTTCTTAATTTACTCTGTTAAGCTCTTACAAAACCATTTTCACCTGACTACCACATCAAACAACTGATTTTTTTTTTAATTAAAAAAATTCTGAACACTTCAATTGTTTATTACATTTCTATCTATTTAGTCTTATAAGTCATCAGGGTTGGTTGTTGTTTTCTTTTTCAAGCACAGGATCACTCAGGAGTTAGGGGATAGGGAGGCATTCAATTCTAGGGCTTATACCTGTTCAATCTAGAAATAGATATTGGACTCTGACCTCAACACTCTACATGATATCTCAGGTACATGAAACTCAACAAACTCACATGTGAACTCATGACATCCCACCAGCATCAGCTGCTAGTTTAGTGTTCTTTTACTCAGGAAAGGATAACAACTCCAGCCACATGAACAAATCAGAGGCATAGTTAACTATTTTCTCCTCTTTAACCTCCATGTCCAATGGTCTTATATGCCCACATGTCTCTCAGGTTCTACTGCTACTCACCACTTATTCTTCCTTTCTCTCAGGCATGTCAAGAGCATTTCACTCCCACCACCGCAGGAGCCTGCAACCCTCCACTTCCAGTCCTTTCCTCCTTCGATCGGGTCTCTGCTCTAAGGCAGAGGATCTTTCTAAAAACCAAATATTGAAGTCCATGGGGCATCAAATTCTCCAAGAAATCTCAGTTTTTCTATGAAAACCAGACAAAATGCCTACCAAGGCCTACAGACCGGCCTGCTTCCCTGACTGTTTCTGGCATCTCTTTTCCTCTTACTTTCTGCCTTCTAGTGAACTCTGTTTTTGTTGTTATTAATGATTATGATGTTTGTTTTGTTATTCAAACCTGGTTTTCTCTGTCTCAGGGTCATGCTTTTATATCATATGAAAATTTCATCTGCCCACCCTCTTTTTGCTGCCCACCCTGCACATTACACCTCACCCCAACCTATCTTGGTTTCTAAACTTGTCCTTCATCTTGAATTGTCCTGCGCCCCGGAAAGCTCTCCAGACTCAGTTAACTTTCTCAGATGTATGTTTCTCTATCACACTGCACCTCTTCATAACACCATCAGATTTCATAAGAATAGAGGTTGTAGTAACCTTCTCTCTCAGCCCAGCACAGTTATGGACACTTTGTAGATTTTCAAATGCTTGTGGAAGAAAGGGAGAGAAGGAGGAAAGGAGGAGAAAGGAAGAGCTTAGGGAAATGGGGGATAAGAAAGTGAGAATGGGTAGACTTAATACGGAATTTATTGATAGTTAATTCCACCCTCTAACACATTAAATAAAATTTCTAAGTGTTCTCTTCTGTCATAGCCACAATACTGCTGGATAACAACCCCAAAATGCAAGGCTTGCAGGCCTTCTGTGTTGATTTTCCTCTTGCATGAGTGTGTGAGACATCTAGAGCAGTTCTGCATCAGCCGTCAGGTCATCTGGGCTTCATTGAAAACTATTGGTTGAGTTTTCATCTGTTCCACATAATTTTTCATTCTCTACTTATAACAAGGGGGATCTTTTTGTGCCAAATCACAGAATGCAGAACTTGAGTCTGAACTTACACTGTCACTTCCAAGCATAATCTTAAAGTAAATCACAAAATCCAATCCAACATCACTGGGTAAGGAAATAGATCCCAACCACACTGGTGGATGGCACAGCAGAGTAACATAGCAAAGGGCATGGATATATAATTCTGGGAGGGCAGAATATTTCCAAACAATAATTCAGTCTTTAATACTTACCTACTTTCTATGTCATATTCACAGTTTTTAAGCTGACTGCTCTTAACTTCCTTTTGTTTCCATCTGTAGAAAATCACAGAATCCAGTCATCCTCCTAATAGCTCCAACCCAAATAGGCTGAACTGGGGGAGGGCAACACTCTATCCTTCATCAGGCCACAATCTCAAGACCTTACTATTACTCCTTTTCTTGCAGTTTATGATTAGGTTACCATTTTTATTGTTCTTTTCATCATGATCTGATAAGAGGTTTGGGTTTTTGTTTGGGGATTTTCTTTTTTTCTTTCTACTTTTTTTGGTAAATTTGACATTACCAGTGTGATTGGTCATCTACCATGAAAGTAGCAAATGCCTACTGTCTGTTTTAATTAAAGAAATTCATGAAGGATACATGGATTACAGATTGTTTAGAAAAATTGGGACATCTTGACATGCACCCTAGGCCTTGAGGACAATACATAGGAGAGCTAAGGGCCCAGGGCTCTAGTGCTTATGTGCGATGGCACATTGGTCTCACTCAACATGATATAGTCCCCAAGTGTCATCCTCTTAGTTTACAGGTAAGAAAGCCAACATCCAGAACTGGAGTTACTTGTCTAATGGGGTGGTGTTGGGGTCAGAATGCAGTCTCCTTACACTGAGTTTTGCGACATTTACATGAGTAATAGATACTTTATGCTGTGATTGATTGTGGTTATGAGAAGAAGGCAGAGTTTAATGAAAAATTCATACACAAACCATGGAAACTGAAAACAGTCTCAACAAAACAATTTGACTTCTCACTTCCATAATTTAGAACTTAATTGGTATGAGTCAGTAGGAAATAGAAACTAGATTACCAACTTGTCCTATGTCAAAGGCATGTTCTTGAGCCTGACTCTTCAATTTCAGTGAATTAGTTGACCAAATGGCCAACAGATTTCAGGCAATAACATATATGGTTAAGTGCTAGATGATGAGGTAGGAGGGGAAGAGGAAAGAAGAGAAACAGTGTAATTTTTACATTAGCCAATTTTCACTGGGCTAAGAAGAATGTTCCTTTCTGACAAGAACAACAGTAGCAGTTCTCTTGGAGCTTTCAATCTCAGTGCTTTTAATTGGTATGTAAGGTGAGACTTTGTAAACTGCTTTTCTTTAATCCTAAAAGCACCCATAAAGGTGATTAAAATTTATGTTCATCATCATTTCAAAAAACAGCATTTTCTAATCTAAAAACACTGCATTTATAAATGACTGTACTGTTATTGCTTTTAGAACAGCCACATTATAGATTAAATAGACATCTTGGAGCCAACTTGGGTATAGAATCACCCTTCATGACGGTGGTTTTCAAACTCTTCTCCCACATAACTAGTGATTCAGACATTAGTCCTATCTCAATTATAGGGCTGTGGAGAAATGGGGAAGAGAGGTGGAGTAGACTAAATATACTGGGACAACTTCTTGATTTAAAATTTTTCCATTAATATATATTGAATCTGCCAACTTTTGCTTTTTATCTTCAATTAAACCTAAGAGATCACAAGGCATGAGTGATGATGGGACAAAGAACCTATGATGTAAATGGAAAAACTATTTTCCTGGACACATGTGCTCTCGGTTGTGATTTGCTATTAAATATATATACTTAATTCATATTTTCCGTTAGTTGAGTAATGCTATTTCCTTTGATAGAATTAAATCTGTCAGTATTTCATGGTGTTTTACAGAAAGCACCATGTTTTCCAGATGCTCCACCACTGGAATGCATTTTAGAGTCTTCTCTGTATTTCATTTTCCAGGAAGTAATATCTTTTGTGTTTCAACAACTACCTAAAAAATGAACCTTTGGAAGGTAATGGTTCATAATAGTAAAGCCACATAATACTTGTTTGTGCTTTTGAGTTTCCAAAGTTTTCACTTTCATTATGGCATGTGAGTTCTAATAACAGCTCTCCCTATCAGGCAAGATCTGTGGTCTATTTTCCCTCTCCACATGAAGAAACCAGAACACAGAACTGAAGTGGGTTTTTAAGGCTTATACAATTAGTTAAGTGCCAGAGGTACGATTCAGCTTCTGCTTTTCTGAAGCCAAATCCAGCATGCTTTCCCCCCACTTATGTCATTGTTTTACTTGCTGTGATAGAAAAGAGTGAACAATACCTCCAAGTAATATATAAAAACCAACTCAGGAAAAGAAATGGCAACATACCAAAATCAAATCCTAAAATCATCAGATCCCTTTTAGTACATGGAGGTCTCCAAGAGATTTAATTTTGCCCATGTTAATATTTTCTCTAAGAAGAAGAGCTATTAATACTATACATACATTAATAGCATCCCCAAATAGAACATTGAAATGCTAGTACAACCAAATACCAATGCAATGAAGCATTTTATAAAACAAAGCAATTTTCACATCTAAAGGGATGATGAGAATATTGCTTTGTTGAATTTTTTAAGAATGAATTTTGCTCAACAAATAATCCTGTTCAGCAAGAGCTGTCATCAATTCCTACTTATATAATAGTCATTCTACAAGGGGGGAAACTTGATTATTACGTGTTTGGGAGGAGAAAAATCTAGGTTGACTTGAAACTTTATTCTTTATGTTGTCTTGGGCTTAGGATGAAAAAGAGATCATTCTCTTTTCATCTCTTTCTTTCCCAAAACAAGTCAAATAATGACCAGCTAAACATCACACTGAAGAAGAAATTCAGTTCTGACACATACTTTCAACTGCCCATGAGATTCAAAGCATTTTTTTAGTTCTTAAAATAATTTTGAAGGAATCAGCACAAATTCTGTTTAGTTATAGATCTTGGGCATTTATTTATATAGATGTAAATATGTTAGTAATTTCTATTTTTTTAAAGACAATGTGGAGGTTTCTGTGGACTTCCTTATAAATGCATCTGTACCTGTCAAGCTACAGGGCTAGGAACATTTATTAGTCAATCAAATGTTCTTGAGAATGAGCAGCATTTGCTCTGTCACACTTAAGGGTTGGAGTCAATTAATCATTCATCATGTACTTATTTCACATGGCAACATTGTAATGTTTATACATATTGTAAAAGCAATAACATGCTTGAAAATTAAATCAACGTCTCTAAAGCAAAAAGCCAAAGTTCCTCCTCATTAAGATATGGGAATATACTTCAGTTTTTGCTCCAGTTTGAATACCTTTCTCACAACTAAGATGGCAGAGAAAAAGTTTACCTCTGCTTTGGCATCCACTTATTTCCATTTCTGACTCCATTTACTAATTATTATCGATGTTAATATTAAGTATAAAAAGAGAAATGTTGGGAAAGCTGGGATGGCTCAGAGGGTAAAGCGCTCGCTTTGAAACTCCGAGCACTGAGGATCGAATCCCGGCCCCGGCCCATGTGGACCCACATGCTGAACTGGAGTGTGCCCCCAGTTCAGTTCTTGCCGGGACCTATGTGGGAGGCTCCTGGCCCAGTTCCTGCCCTGTGCAGCCCCGTGCCCACCTATGGAGTGAAACTATATGGAAAGCTAATGTCAACTATGGAGACTGCTCTGGGCCTTCCTCCTTCTCTCTGTCTCTCTCTGTCAAAAATCAATAAAATATATCTTAAAAAAAAAAAAAGAGAGAGAGAGAGAGAAATGTTAGTGACTGACTTGGGTAAAAGATAATCATTTTTCAATTAGAAGATAAATTATTTGACATCACTCTGTAGATGGTTAGATGAAAGCTTAAACAGAGACATCAGCGGTCCCACCCTTAGGAAGCTGTAGCCACTGCAGTGGTGAGTCCCACACGCCTTATCGGTAACTAGAGGTCATAGGGAACCACCTGGAGATACTCTTGCTAGCAGAGGCTGGTAAATAGGACATGGATCCTTAAAAAAAAAAAAAAGGCTTTGAGAAAAGATGATTATATATAGATGACCTATCAAAGGATGCCACACCACAGAAGCCAGAAAAGTGTAAGACAACAGAGCACATTTCTGGATACATGAAGCACGGAATTTCTCTCCAGGGTTTGTAGTGTCCCTGAGGACTTTCAATGGTGAAAAGTTACTGCAGGGCTCCCATTACTGACACCTGATACATTTTCTCTTTCCTTTATATATATATATATGTGTGTGTGTGTGTGTGTGTGTGTGTGTGTGTGTGTGTGTGTGTGTGTGTGTGTATATACCATGTTTAGAATCTTTAGGATCTTTACTAGCAGGAGAGCCCCAGATTGTTGACTATATTTCTGGATGGACTTGTATTCACTCGTTTCTCAGCAAATGAAGATATTTGTAAACTGAATAACTCTGCATACACTAAGGATAATATCATCATGACTAGGATGCCAATGCGGTGGGATTCATGGGCATAGAGAGTGTGTATAAAATGTTTTTTTCTGATGCACTGTCTCTTAGTCTCTTGAACTCTTAATAAACTCATCTCCATTATGTGAAACTTATGCATGACAGGCTCATTGAGAACATTATGGCAATTCAGCTCATTCCACTTCACTAACGTCACAGTGTAATGCTGTGGGGAGCAAATATCTAGGTTTCAGCATGGCTATTGATGTGGTCTCTCAAAGCATTTTTATGATCAACACAGAGAAGTTCAGATTGGCAAACTGGATTCTTAATCATTTGGAAAACATTAGTGCATGAGTTGATTAATATATTAATTTCATTTTAGAAATAAATGAAATACATTAATTTTCAGTAGGCCTACCAACAATAACAAATCTTTATTGAATATATATAAGTGCCAGGTACGGTGTTTAGAGTTGAGGATACAATGGCAAACGGGACAGAAATTATCCCTGCCCTTAAGGAACTCAGAAGCTAGTAAAGAAGACAGTAAAGATAATCATAACATGTGGTGAATGCTGCAAAGAAATCACACAATGATAGAAATACTCCTTTTCTCCTATTGAAAAATCTCTTTTTTTTTACCCTATTTCTTGGTTTGTTATTTGTTTTTAATATATTTTTAAAAGCATTATTGAGATATAATCCACATACATAAAATCCACCAATTTAAAATATAGAACTCAATGGTTTCAGTATATTCCCAGAGCTATGCAACTCTAATATCTAATCATGGAATGTTTTCATCACTCCAGAAGTAAGACCTATACCTATTAGCAGCCACTCCTCATTTCTCCTTCAACTTCCCCAGGTAACCACTAACATGCTTTCTGTCTTCATAGATTCAGTTGTTCTTGACTTGTCATATAAATGAAATTATATAATATGTGGTCTGATTTATTTTACTTAGCATAAGAATATGTGCTAAATGAAGTAAATATATAAGAATTTTACTAATATTTAAGGCTGAGAAGTATTCCATTGAATGTATATATCCTATTTTGTTTATCCATGCATCTCTTTATGGACATGTAGGTTGGTTCCACTTTTTGCCTATCTTGAATGGTGCTGCTCTGAACGTTGGTGTATAAATATCTTTATTCTTTCTTGCATTCCTGCCTGTTTTTTCAAAGCAGTGGCACCAATTTGCACTCCCACAGGCAATGTATGAGCTCCCAACTTCTCCACATTCTCTTTAATGCTTGTTACTGTCTTCTTGATGATGCCCATTCCTGTGGGTGTGACATGGCATCTCACTGGGGTTTTGATGTACATATCCAGAATGGCTAATAAAGCACTTTTAATGTGCTTATTGGCTATTTGTATAACTTATTTGGTGAAATGAGCATTTAAATCTCTTTTTTAATTTTTGAAATAGGGGTATTTGTGTTTTTATTGTTGAGTTGTAAGAATCCTTTGTATGTTCTGAGTGTAAGTTTGTTATCAGATATATGATTTTCAAGTATTTTCTTTCATTCCATAGTTGTCTTTTCACTTTATTGATATTATCATTTGCAGCACAAAAGGTTTTAATTGTGATAAAAATCTAAGTATTTTTGCTTTTTTAGACATGCTTTTGGTGCCTTATCTAAGAAACCATTACGTAACCTAAGGCCACAAAGATTTAATACTATATTTTCTCCTGAGATTTTTATACTTTAAAATTTTGCATTTAGGTCTGTAATTTATTTTGAGTTAATTTTTTTGTTTATGGTGTGAAGGAGGGGCCTATCATCATTTTTTGGCATGTGGGTATCCATGTATGGCAGCCCTGTTTGTTAAAAAGACAATTCTTTCCCCTATTGAATTGTATTGGCACTATTGTTGAAATCAATTGACTATAAATATAAAGGTTAATTACTGGATTTCCAATTTTGTTTCATTAATTTATATGCCAATCTTTATGCCAATGCCATACTGTCTCGATTGCTATAGATTTGTAGTATAATTTATATCACAAATTTTGAGTCTTCCAACTCTGTTCTTCTTTTCCAATACTGTTCTGGCTATCTTGAACCCCTTTTATTTCCAAATGCATTTTAGAATCAGCCTGTCAATTTCTGAAAAATTCATTAGTATTTTGATAGGAATTGTGTTAAAGCTGTATGCCAGTTTGGGGAGTATCGTCATATTAAAGATTTATTTTTTATTGTTTTTGACACAGAGAGAGAGAGACAGAGAGAAGGAGGAGGGCCCAGAGCAATCTTCATAGCTGCACATCATTGGTTTTTCTACATAGTTTCATTCCACAGTTGGGCTTGTGGTTGCACAGGGCAGAAACTGGGCTGGAGTCTCACCCTGGTGAGAACCAAACTGGGGGCACTCCCCAGTTCAGCATATGGGTCCACGTGGGCCAGGGCCAGGATTCGACCCTCAGTCCCTGGGGCTACAAAGTGAGCACTTAACCCACTGAGCCATCCCAGCTTTCCCGAGTATAGTCGTCTTGACGACTTAATTCTTCTGATCTATGAAACATGTCAAAAGACTATATAAACCTATTTAGATTTTTTTTCCAAAATCTTTTGTAATTTTCAGTGTATATCTGTCCTTCTTTTATTAAATCCATTCTTAGCATTTTATTATTTCAGATGCTATTATAAATGAGTGTGTTCTTAATTTAATTTTTAGATTGTTCATTGCTACTATGTAAAAATACAATTAATTTTATTTTTAATTTATTTATTTTGACAGAGAGAGAGAGAGAGATACAGAGACAGAGACAGAGACAGAGACAGAGAGAGAACTGAACTGGGGGAACTCCCAGTTCAGCATATGGTTCTGCACGGGCCAGGGCAAGTATTCAATCCTCAGTCCCCAGCGCTGCAAAGTGAGCGCTTAACCCACTGAGCTATCCCGGCTTCCCCATACAATTAATTTTTATATATTGATCTTATATCCTATAACCTTGCTAAACTTGTTTATTTTAATGACTTTTAGTAGCTTCCTTGGGATTTTCTGTGTATAAGATCATGATATCTGTGTTGCCCCATTTTAATCATTAATTAGTGTGATAGATACCAAAAAGAAAGTAATTTAAGTGATCATGAGCAAATATTTGAGATAAAATTATTCTTTGTATTTCCAGGGACCAACTTTATGATCAAAAAATACATACAGTTTAAGAAAGATATATTTGTGCTCAAAGTCAAAAGCAAGATTCTTGGAGGTACAGCTGTCCTGCAGCACCGCACACTTGCTTGAAAAGTAGTGAACACTCAATAACTTAAGATATTCATTCAACAGCAGAACTATTCAAGATGTGTTACAGATGAGACTATAGCATCAGGAAATGGTCTGGATAGCATAATTTCTAGGCATTTTCCAATTTTGGTTACATGCTACTAATTTATTCTGCCCTGCTCTGACTAAAAGAAAGAGGTGTGGAAAAGATCATTCAGAGCTTCTACCTAACAACAAAAATACAATGCTTTTCTATATACTTCTTTGGGTAGGTTTCTATTCTCAACCCTGTGAGGACTAGACGTTGTAGTGTTTTAGGAGTTCTTAAATTTTCCAAAAGAAATTCATCCCTGGGTAAAAAATGCTAATATCAAACATCAAAGGTATATAAATACTAATATTGTGCACCTCCTTTCACAGTGCTTTCATTCTTCAAATATCTCCATGAACTTCCAAATGCAATAGCCCCTACTCTGCAGGGACATTTGGAGGTCATTGCACTGAGGCTTAACCCTGCAATTTGCCTGTATTTAACTTCTGCAGCGAAACAGTTGTGGTTCTACAGCCTAGGAAACAGAAGTGGGCTCTTAAGTAAAATGGAAGTGATCGAAAAGAATTCAGGCTCTCACACAATTAAAGAGAGCAAAGGACTAGATTATAAGGGAGCATAAGAGGGTTAGGAAGGGAAAACATACACTTGTCTCATAGCAAAATCTATATGACAATTTCTCCATAGTTGCCATCAAAAGGAATTCTATTTCTTCTGCTCTTGCTTTACACTCTCAAGTCCTGGAAAAAGCACCCAGTCTGTGAAGGTTAGGCTATATGCTCACTCTGTTGAAATACCAGGAAGAAGAAAGAAACGCTCCAGACCTCTCTCAACTCTTGAGAGAGAGTTAAGAGTGTAAAGCAAGTTATAGGTGGAGGCATGCAGAAGAAATTATCCTCCCACCAAAAGACACAGAATAAAATTGGAGTACTATTGGAATTGAATGTTGGGCAGCCAAAGAATCCAAAGTACTCTCTCTGTACATACGATGCATTTGCTGAATTTTTTAAGGCCAACTATAAATTTAATTTTAAGGCCAACTATAAAATTAAAACCACAGAAATTAAACTTGTTTTCCTAAATGTGGCACTGTGCCATCCTTTTTCTGTGTTTGTTTGTTTATAATACAAGAAAATAGAACCAATATTTTTGCCCCTAAAATATTCCTCTTTGGGAAAGGGCTTGTCTTTATAACCCTTGCCCTTCTGTGAATCAAGTGGCCTAGTTTAAGCTATAAACCATTATTTTAAAATTTGACTGTTTCAATGTACTAATGAGACACTATTATCTGAGCACTGTTTTTCAACTGCCCTGGTTTCTTCTTTGTATTTCTACTATCATGTCTTGGCCTAAATATTTTTTTACTGTTAATGATGCCTTAGTATTTGCATCCTAGGCTTTTTAACAAAGACAGTTAATTTAAAAATCAAATAAATAAGTCTTTCTGGACTTCTTATTTTTAGCTCAAACTAGATCTACAAGAAAATTTTCTTCTTTAAATTTAAAGCAAATAGGGTATAAAGTTTAATCATTTATTCAATATATTTTAGAATATAATGGATTAAACTAATATAAAAACACTTTTTGTTGCTCCTTTGAATCACAACTAAGAATAAAATTTCTTATTTTTTTTTAAATTGTTAAATTATTAGGGTTACATTGGTTAGTAAAAATTACATAGGTTCCAGGTATACAGCTCTATAGTACTAAATACATGGTGATGGAAAGAAAGCTAACTCTGGGTGGAGAATATATACTGTATTACACAGACAAAGTATTGTAGAAGAATCAAAGTTTCTTATCCTTTAACTTATGCATGAGAAGAAGGAGACTGCATTTCCCAAAGTTAAAACCTCATGAATCATGACTTCAGCTGGTTTGTTCAGGGCCCCAAAGTACTATGAGTCACCCTTTGCTTTTATGTCAGGCTGTGATTCCTGAAGAAAGTACAGGTTGGTCAATAGAGTTTGTTTGGGTAAAGGAGTTGAGCACTAACCTAATCTAAGGTGAAAATAATCACCTTTTTTTATTAGTTTCCTCTTATTTCCTTAGCATATACTAATCAGAGAAAGAGGGCTAGTTATTTTAATTGGTTCACTCAGCACTTAGCTTTCTAAGGAGTTATTGATGGGGGCCAAATTTAATTAAGATTATCAATAGTCTCCATAATGCTAATTTTTTATTTAGCTTGCTATCCTAAACTAATAGGAATTCAATAAATGTTTCTATACCAAAAGGCATTTGTAAGTTCAGTGAATATATATATATGTGTGTGTGTGTGTGTGTGTGTATGTGTATGTGTATATATATATATATACATAAACATACATACATACACACATACATAAACATTTTTTAAGGTTTATTTTATGTTTTGAGAGAGAAACAGAAAGAGACAGAGAAAATGGGGGAAGGCCTAGAACAGTCCCCGTAGTTTACATCATTTGTTTTATTTTGTTTTTGACATAGTTTCACTCCACACAGGTGGATGTGGGGCTGCACAGGGTGAAATCAAACTAGGAGCCTCCCTCATGGGAAGCAAGAATCTTTGCCACCATCCTGGCAGTTGTGCAACACAGTTCATCATGTGGGTTTGCATGGGCTGGTGCTGGGATTCGATCCCCAGACCTTGTAGTTGCAAGCATTCAACATGTTGAGCTATACTAAATATATTTTGAAGAAAATAATGGAAAACACATATAGAGTGAGTACAAGAATCAAGAAAACTATATACTCCTTGTTCTTTTGGTTTGTTTATATCAATCTTCATTCCAGAAAGCATTTCTAGTATCTCTGGGGCTATAACTAACAGTCAGAATTTTTCTACAGGAAGCCTGATTGAAACTACTGATATTGTCTTTGGAAACAGGAATTAAAATTACCCATCAGTGCCAATTAATTCCATATTGAAGCAAGTGTCCCAAAGACAGTTGCCTCAGACCTAGACAAGATTCCAAAGCAATACTGCTGTCAGGTTCCTTCCATCAGCCTCCCTAATGTTTGGGTTAGCAAGAAAACAGCAAAAACCACCATGGCCAATTTTCTAAATGCACATTCTCCAATCAGCCACTTAAATAGATATTACCTATGTTTTGTTATCTTAACAAATAAAAAAAGAACATACAATGGTGTATTTTGAATTTCATGATACATAGATTAATAGTAAATTATTCTAATTCTATTTTTATGATCAATAATGTTAACATAAATTTTTGAACAATAAATTTATATTTCAAGTTTATTTCTGCCTTTCCCATTTCACTGTAGTATTCAGATTTCTGGTCCTGTTTCTGAGAACAATTTACTAGTAATCTGTAATAGTCAGATTTTATGCCATGGTGGCCAATAGAGATTAGGATATATCACAGTATTTCAGTAGCATTGCTCAGGGAAGGCATCAGCTGCAAAATAATATTGTTTTGATCTAAGTTCAGTGTCAAAACATCTCTCTCCCCATCCAATAGGAGTATATTTTCTGATGAATTATTCTGCTAACTAACCTAATTTCTTGATTGTATCCCCAACTTAAACTCAGTGGTGTTTTCTTGAAGGCATTCAAGGTCACATTGAGACAAGAACTTGCAGATATGATAACACTAACCAGTATTTAAATATTACTTCACGATTCACAATGCTTTTTACGTGTATTATGCTATGTGATACTCTCAAATCACAGGAAAGTATTTAAATTAGCTATCTTCTGCAGATGAAGAACTAGAATCTCAGATAATCATGGCTAAGAATGTACATATTATACACATAAGTATAATCTCCTACTGAGAGAACCTAACAGCTCTATTGGAATATTTGAAATTAATGGCGCCTGGATGAAAGTGCTATAGATAAAACATGATCATCATGGCCCCTGGGTAAGATGAGTTATTATTACCCCTGTTTTATAGTTGAGGAAATTGGAGTGTGTTTGCCAGCCTTGGCTGGCACACTGATTCACCCTGAGTCATTGAACGCATCACGTACTCTCTGGAACTCCCTACGAGGAGCTTAGACCAGAGTATAACTACGTAACTTTCCTCTCTGGCTTGAAATCCTAATGCTTTGCCCTCTCCAAGTATCCAGGGCCTACCTAGGCTGTGCACTGCTATTTCATTTCTTCAGCTAACACTGGTCAGGTACACCCAGTTTATTACCTTAGAATAAAGAAAATGCCCCTCTGATGGAGATTAAGAGGTATTCTTTCCATATCTGACAGAAGGTATTTTCATCAGAAATGAGAGGTGATTCTTCAAATCTATCTGCCACTATCTGACTTGGTGGATCTCACTTCTGGTCCTACTACAGGCAGATAGAATGACAGAACCAATATAAATATCTAGGTCACAGGAGGGACGTTTAATATGAGATGTGACATTTTGTCACTAAAGGACAAATGGCTCAAACTGAGTCAACCTCATCTTGATTTCGGCTGAAGACATCTATTTGTATGTTCAATTGAAGTCATAAAGACTATGGTACATACCCAAAATGTCATTGGTGTTATATAAGACACCATTTCTCATTATTCTGAAATATCTCATCTGTGGGGTAGGGTGGGAAGGTCATTGGAAATGTGAGAATTTAAGCAGAAACCAGCAGACACCAGTTAATTCATGGTAAGAAACATCATTAAAAACAAGTAAAAATTACAAAAAATTTTAATTACCACCATGCTTGGACACTTGTAAGTAATTAGAAATTGGCTGTCAATCTCAGCTCATTGTGTTTTGGAATGGCTCGCTGGCTATAGTAACATAAAGAGACTGGATTTTAGATTTTGAAATGTTTTTTGGAATTTTGGAATGGTTCATTGGTTATATTCACATAAAGGAACAATCCCAGAACTGAATGCATAATGTGATTAGATATGGTCAGGATTCTGAAATGAAACAACTAAAATTGGAACCTCTGAATCCAGCATGCACATATAGAACAGCTATGATATGTGGCATTTGGTTTATAAAACTGATTGATTTAATACTAATGTGCCACATGGGGATGCTCTTATATATTTGAAAATTAAGAGAATAAGGTCTTGACAAGGTAGACTCACACACACAGGATCTGTTGATCCACTTCAACACTTTTGGGAAAAAATAGCTTTCTTCTGAGGAAGCATAAAGGCATCAAGGAATAAATTGTGCTTTCTAACTGCTTGTTTAGACATACATAGTTCATCTAAGTTATATTTAAATAGTATTTCCACAGGTTTGCATGTATTATGAATGGGATAATTTTTACAATAAAATGGTCATCAATTCCAGGCCACCAGCTGATGACTTATTCAGCTTACTACGTGGTTATATCTTGTCAGTACAGACAATTAATGAAGTCCAAATACCTTGTTTATCCTAAAAACCCCATAGTGTGCAGTTATCATTTGATCTGGGATTGCTCAGAAAGTTCAACAGTCCACACAGTCCAGTGGTGTTAACAGATAATATGGCAACAGCCCGGCTGCAAATACTAACACACTCTTGGAGTGATGGAGCTGTGCTGGTCAAGGAGAAAATGGAAGCCCCATGGAGAGAATTTGTTCAATTGGCCCATCTATCTGATCTTCTCTCATAGCTCGGAGGCTGGGAAATTATGAAGCTGGAGTCTCAGAAATCATGAGTGACAAGTCCCAGGACATAAACCAGGACTCCTGACTTCTGTATCTGCACTTGATTTCCCAGAAGATTTTACCAGCTCTCTTGTTGCCTGGCATTTACCACTACCAAAGCAGTGAAACAGACACGCATCTGCTGCCTGCATGTCCTTCGTATCTGCCTGGCAATCATTTAAAACACCACCTCCAGCACAGGGGGAAGAGCAGTCCCTAACAGTGGCAGGACTGAGGGACAAATCTTCATATGGAATAGTAGGTTGAAATATCAGCCTTCCACTCCCAAATAGTAACCCTTAAAAAAATCGTGATAGTGAAACAGTAATAATTGCCAAGTCTTGGAAATGTCTGCTCACACTTTAAAGTCTAAACTCAGCTGAGGAATCACCTCTTCTTAGATTGAGCTTCTGACTGCTAAAAGCTTGAGATGGTGCCTTTTGTTCATGCAGCCCTAGTACTAGACACCTTGGCCATCAGAGTGAGATTGAAAGAGAGAGACGATAAGAGAGAATTGTCACATTTGATCTTATCATTTATATTCCCTAATTAGGAACTCAAGAAGGCACTATAGAAGTTACCAAAAAGTGAAACATAAGAGGCCTGTCCAGAGAGTATTCAGCCATGTATCCATTCTTGTTATATTGATGATGGCTTGAATTTTCCTAGCCAGCCCTCATATATTGGAGTTAAGAGTATCATGTAATTTCCAAGAATAAGAACCACAATATTCCTAAATATTTTGTATTTCTTTTTCTTGTTTTCTTTTTGGTGGGTAGCTTCTGTTCTTATTTTATTTTTTCCAGTTTATCAAGATGTAATTGACATATAGCACTTTATATACTTTAAGGTGTATAGCATGATAATTGATTTACATATACAATGAAATAATTACCACAGTAAATTTAGTTAAAAGCCATCATCTCATATAGATACAAAAAGAAAACAAAATTATGCTGAAACTTTTAGGAAGTACTCTCTCAACCACTTTTGAATATACCACAGAGTAGTATTTACTACAGTCATCATGTTGTATGTTCATTCCCCGTACTTTTTTACCTTGTAAACCAGAAGTTTGTTTTTTTTGAGCACCTTCATATAACGCTTCCTACCACTGCCCCCCACCTGAGGTAACCATAGATCTCATAATTATCTTTATATGAGTTTGGGGTGAATTTTGGGGGTGGGAGGATTTGCTTGTTTTTAGATTCCATATACTGTATAACTGAAATCACATGGTATTTATCTTTCCCCATTTGACTTTTTGTGTAGCATAATACCTTCAGGGTCCATCTATATTGTCGCAAATGGCAAACTTCTTCTTCTTCTTTTTTTTTACAGATTAAATTTTAAATGTATATACTGTATGTATAGTTCTATGTATACATATATAAAATTAGATGTATGTCATAACCTCTTTATCTATTTATCTGTTGATGGACAGTTGGATTATTTCCATGTCTTGGCTATTGTAAATAATGCTGCTATGAACATGAAGGTACAAATATCTTCTCAACTCAATGTTTTTGCTTCCTTTGGATATATTCCCAAAAGTAGAATTACTGGATTGTATGATTTACTCTTAATTTTTTGAGGAACCTCCATACTGTTTTCCATAGTGACCATATCAATATATATTGCCACCAACAGTGCCCAAGGGTTCCCTACTCTCCAAAACCTTGCCAGCATTTTTTATGTCTTTTTTATTATAATCTTGAATATCTTGTATTTCAATTAATATCTTAAAAATTATGCAAGTGATATTCAGAAAATCCCAGTCAGATGTCCATACCCTTTGCTCCATTTGATTGCTTTGTTTTTTTGTCTTTTCTTATTTTTTACTAATAGTTCTTAAGTGCCCTACATGTCTAGTGTTGTGAGGAGATATTACTTTCATAATCTCTATAAAGTCTCATCTAATTCTCATAAGTGTCCTTTAAGATGAATATTATTATCCAATTTTAAAGAAGAAAAAGTAAAGTAATTTTCTGAGTTCACATAGAAATTAACATTTTAAATTCAGATGTGGCAGATGCCACTGGCTATTCTTTAAAAAAATACAAAAACAGATCTGATATAGATGTAATCTTGGAATTATTACATTCTGGCATCATTGATTAGATTTACAAACATTTTCATTATTCTCATTGCTTTTCCCCAGTTCTTAAGGAAAATCTTTGTGCCAATTAAGAACGTTGTATACTAGTCTATCATTAATTTCTTGAGGACAAGACAGCATTTCCAAGACAAAGAGCAGCTCCATTGTTGCCAAAAGCTTTGTGTTAACATGGTGATGTTAGGAATGTGTCATTTTAAAAATGAATCACAGGTCTAATCAAATTCTACTTATGGCAACAGAGAAAGGAATACAGCTGTGTACAACTCTATCTCTTCTCTTGTACATAAACACCATCTGCTTTCTGTTGTTTTAAATGAAGTTTTCAATTCAGGTTTTAAAAGTGCTTTAAATTCAATAATTGTCTGACGAGTGGATCATTAGAAAAAATAAGATAGAGAAACCAGGATTCTCTGTACTCTAGTCTCTTACAAGCTAATGACATCTCAGTAATGAGGTTCAGATACATGGTGACATGACAGGTGTCCCTTTTAGTCATCAGCCAGCTCTTAGAGTCAGTTACTCTGGTAAGACTGAGCATTTGGGGGGAAAGTTCTTATCTCTTCCATGGCAGTCTTGGCACCTCCTCAGGACATTTCTAGTGGCATCTGTACAAGTGGTTCTAGGCGCTCAGCAGAGATACAGAGTGGGCAATGTGGGTCTTTGCTGTGGCCAGCTGTTACTGACAGATAACGTAAGAGAAAATTCAAATGGCCTAGGGGTTTTTAGATACAATGCCAAAAGCACAAGCCATGAAAAAAAGAGTTGATAAGCTGGACTCATTTCAAATAAAAATTTTCTGCCTTCGAAAGACACTGTCAAGAGAATGAAAAGGCAAGCTGTAGACCAGGAGCAATTATCTGCAAAAGATACATCAAATAAAAGATTGGTATCCAAACTGGGATGTATAGGTTGTTATTCCTCTTTTTGTGTCCATGCTTTGGTGCAGATGTTTATATACATACCTTTTTCTTTCTGAACAGGGTTTTCCCCTAGTGATTCATGTCCTCTGTGCTTCTGGTTGGGAACCTAATCAAAAAATAAATTTATTAAATTATAGCTAAGAGTCACTTTAGTAAAAAACATGACAACCATCTAAGCCGTTGTCATGCCAAATATTTTTATCATTCTAGTTTTGCAGTGAAGATTTGCAATTTCACTTTTCAAAGATACGTTTTTGTTCATCCTGTACATACAGAGTGGCTGGTCTCTGTATTATAGACTGAAAAAGCTAGCTATGTTAAAATAAGATTACAGGGTTTGTTTCAAGTGACTAGGAAGATAACTGTTAGCATTAAATCTTCAGCGAAAGACTGAAAATTAAACAAGTATCCAGGTTATTTCTAAGTGTCCATTTCTACCTGATCTTATGTAAGACTTAAGACAAATATATTTAGGTAAAGGAGGGGTCTGTGTAGCTTCCGTGTTTGCCCACTGCCTTCCTTCCTCCCCACTCAAAGGAAGCCAAGCTCAGACACGTGTAGTTGCCCTGTCATCTCCATCTGATAACAAGCTTCACGATTCCAGCTCTACTGAAGTGAGATCGATCGCCTGTCCTGCCCCCGTGGAGGGGACTACAAACCAGGCCACGTCCCAAGTGACACCCAACTTCCAAATGAGGCCAAGAATATTAGAGTGGTTACGGCTCTGACTTGGGTTTTGTCCCCTGGAGATGCCACGGTGCCTATTTAATTTCCTGACATTTTCAGACATGGGGAAAGAATCCAGCTGATGAATCACCAATATTAATAGGGCTTTGAATTCTATTTGCTTCAGCAGCTGCCTCTCCATTAGTCATTCAAAAAAAAAAAATTATCAGGCAAAAAAAATAAAGAAGAAGGAATACTTTAAAGTCCTTGTAAATCAGAAGGGCCTGGCTTTTTAAAGCTTGTCCTTCATGAGGTAAGTTACATGAAATCCCATTAATCTCTTCTAGAAAGTTAAAGAGCAAAATTCATCCTCCAGGGATGTGAACACATGATTCCAAAGAGCTTAGCCATTCTAAAGCTAAGGTTAC
>PVKE010021681.1:0-26274 GCA_004027555.1 Craseonycteris thonglongyai
GCCAAGGCTAGTCCACTGGTCTCAGGAAGGAGAAGAGAGACAGCCCAGCAAACCCACCCTCCAGACAGCCACACAGTGTGTAACTGAATCCAGTAGAGACCAGAAAATCCATTCAGTTGAGCCTAGCAAAGAGTAGCCAATACACAACTGACCTCAATACTTGTGAAAAGTAATGTTATTGTTATATTTATCCACTGAGTTTTAGGGGAAGTTTGTTATGCAGCAACAGCTAACTGATATAGTTACAAGTGCTACTTGCCCCATAAACAGTTAAAATTTATATAAAAGTTTACAGATTACAAAGTCTTTTCATTATATGTCCTCATGTACTACTAACATAACTTTATTGATCAGAAAACCAGAGTTCAGAAAGATTATGATTTGCCCAAGTGCTCCCAGTTGTTAAGTAGAGTCAGGGTTCAAACAGAAACCTTATAGCCATGCCCAATTCTCTATTTCAAACTTTTTTGTAAAGAACAAGATAGTACATTATTGTAGACTTTGTTGACCACACAGTCTTTCATTGGAACTACTCAGCTCTGCCATTGTAGTGCAAAAGCAGCCATACACAATGCATAAGTGAATGGGTAGGGCTGTGTTTCAATAAAACTTTATTTATAAAACCCATCTTGGTCACACTACAGGGAACGTCTGTGGCTGTAACTTCTACACCTCAGGTAAATGGCTACAATTTCCTCCGTGAGTTCTCATGGAGGTGCTGAAAATTTGGCATGTTGACATCCAAAGCATACAGTACACCTTTCTAAAATATATCTATATCTCTATATAGATAGATAGAAATAGAGGTAGAGGTAGAGAGATAGAGAGATACAGATACAGATATACAGAGATATGTATATGCTTAAATCCTAGTATATACCTAAATCCGATATCTATATCTATATTTATATCTTTACATATATATATCTCAAGATTTCACAGATTCAGAAGTGACAAAGGTTCATCTTGTTCAATTTCCTTTGTAAACTGAAGCTACCAGGAAACCACAGTCAAAAACAGCAACAACAACAGAAAAAAAAAAAAATACTGGTAATACACCTCCTTGAAAGCAATCATAGGTTGAAGGCTCATTGCTGCAAAGGAGATGATGGTTGGGAAAATGTATAAATGGCTGCTGGTCAATCATGAAAATAGAAAATAACCGAGCAGAATCCATCAAAATAGGTGATGTGTGAAAATGAGAATTTCCCAACTTGGTTCACAAAGGAGCGATTTGAAATGAAAACCCATGAATGTATGAATGAATGAATGAGTGATTGAAGAGGTGCTTAGGGAGCTAATGTCAACCCAACTCGATCTCGGTAAAGGTTAATTGAGACAAGGCAGCTGTCTCATCTGCTGGGGGTACAGCTCATATTGAGAGGCTTGGCAGCAGCGATATTTTGCACAGTTTTAAAGTGATCAGAACCCTTTTCAGTGATCACCGTGTTTAGAAGAGCACAGCTATAGGGTACGCAGTATAGACAAGAACAAGGGGTCAGGCTGAATTTTAGAATTGAATCTCATCTATTTCATTTACTAGTTGTGGGTCTTGGGGGAGTTATTTAGTGCCTCCCACCTCAGCCTCTATTAAAGACTGTGTACAATGAACACAAGAATAGATGCTGCCTCATAGACTTGTTTTGCAAATTAAATGAAGCAATGTACTCAATATGCTCAGCACAGTCCCTGGCCACATGGAAGAAATTGATCAATTATTAGCTATTTGCGAAGGTCAGTGCTGGGTGCTGACGATAAAACAGGATCCCTGCCCTTGAGTATCTCAGAGTCTAATGGGAGACACAGATTCAAAAACAGAAAACTACAAGAAAGTGGGAGAAGTCACATAACAGGAGCATTTATGAGGACTCTTGGGGGAAATGAGAAGGAAATGACAAATTCTCTGTCTTGATAGAGGTATGTGTGTGTGTGTAAGAGAGAGAGACACACACACAGAGAGAAATATTACGAATATTGTTGAGTTAGTACAATGATAAATTACAATCACTATATTGCAATTTCCTTAAGGGTAGGGATTATACTACTCCTCTACCAGCATAGCTCTTGAACCTCAATCATAGTTTGATGAACATTTGTTGATTTATAGATTATAAGGAAAAAATTAAAAATTCTAGTTTAGTGTTTGAAGAAGGGTAGTAATCTAGTCTCCACTGTTCTTAGGGTCAAGTTCTACATTTCTGAGGTTCCATTGAGTTTATATGATGTTATTATTAAGAACGTGGCAATGAGTCAAATACAAGTTTGCGTTTCCACTTCGACCCTAATTATTGACTGTGAGGCCTAAGTAAGTGACTACACCCTTCCAGGGAAGTTTCTTTGCCTGTAAAATGATGTTTGGTTGGGCATTAAGAGCATCAGCTCTGAAGCTGGACTGCCTCCGTCTAAAGGCGGCTTTGCCACCAGTTAGCTGTGCGGGTGAACAACTTGGTCTGAGTTCCCCACAAAGCAGATCCTTAAACAGGTAGTCGGGTGCAGGTAATTTATTTGAAAGGCTGTCCCAAGAAGTACAAGTGTGTGAGTGAGAGAAGAGTGACAGGAAAGGGGGAAAGCCCCCCCAACGTGTGCTAATGAGCAGGTTACTGCTGAGGATGTTAGCAGTCCATAAGGGGCTCAGCTTCCATAAGGAAGCAGGAAGAACAGGCCGGAGAGTTATTCTACCAAGGATAGCTGGGTGAGATTTTATAACTTATTTTATTGATTTGAAATATATTTGACATATAACTTTGTGCAAATTTAAAGTTACAACATGTTGATTTAATACATATATACTAAGGGTGCCAAAAAACATATACACATTTTAAGAGAGGTTATCTATGTAGTACTTTTCGAAGTTGTG
Source organism: Craseonycteris thonglongyai (assembly GCA_004027555.1). Taxonomy (NCBI): domain Eukaryota; kingdom Metazoa; phylum Chordata; class Mammalia; order Chiroptera; family Craseonycteridae; genus Craseonycteris; species Craseonycteris thonglongyai. The sequence goes on from PVKE010021681.1 coordinate 2,858, forward strand.
TTGAATTACAGTAGCAATGTGTAGTATGACATTCACTTAAAAGATGGTGTTAATCAAATAAATGCTAGACTGTCAGTGTGACAGGCAGGATGGTCAAAGAAAATGGCAGACGCACAGTTGTCGTTCGAGGAACACAAGACCATTTTGAAGTGATATTTGAAAGTTGAGAATGTTGTGAATGTACAACGACAATGGAGGTGTGAGTACACAACAGAACCACCAACACGCCTAACCACGGCACACATTTGTGATAAGTTTGAGACGCATGGTAAATTGAAACAGCATGCGCTGCAATACAAGTGGACACTTTGGTCAATGTTGCTCCAGCAGTAGTTCGCTGTAATCAGAAGTGTCTGGATGCTGATGGTCACTGCTTGAGCACCTCCTGTGATTGCAGAACTCGAATGGACTTGTATTCATCTTTTGTTATCGGTATATATTGAGTATTATAATTTTAATAGTTTGTTCTTTCTTAAAATGTGTATACATTTTTTTGGCACTCTCTTATCTTGTAATATTATATGATTATAATTGTAGTGATAGTTAGCACTTCTATCGCATAATTACCATTTCTTTTTTGTTATGGGAATCATTAAGATCTAGTCCCTTAGCCAGCTCGATGATTATAATACAATATTGTGGTCTATATTCACTACTGGTCACCCATACTATACTAAGTAGTATATATTCACTATACTATTTATCTACTAGTTATACCCTTAAACAATATCTCTCTGATTCCCTGATCCCCAGCCCCAGGTAACCACCATTTTACTCTTTGTTTTTATGAGTTTGACTTTTTTATATTCCAAATTTAAGTGATATCAGACAGTATTAGTGCTTTTTTCTGTCTGACATGTCCTTTAGCATAATATCCTCAAGGTCCATCCCTATTGCAAATGGCAGGATTTCCATCTTCCTTGTGGCTGAATCAGATTCCATAATATACACACACCACATTTTCTTTACCAATTCCCCTACCGGCAGAGGAGTGGCTTCCCTGTCTTGGCTTTCGCGAATAATGCGGTAATAAACATGGGAGTGCATACAGCTCTTCCATATCCTGTTTTCATTTCCTTCTGGATCATATGGTAAACTTCAGTGATTGAAAGTTGTCCCTGAGGTGATGAGACAGCTCTGCCAGGCTGCCCTGCTGGCAAGGTAAGCAAGCTCTCCCATCCTGGAGAAAGCTCCATGGCAGAGGACCTGAGTCGTGAGCCTGTGAGGCAAGAAGATGTCTTTGTACAGAAAATGTTCACAGCAGCTGCAGGTGAGCCATCAGGGAACGAGGCAGGGCATCAACAGTGTCTGCTACATACACCAAGCCTTGTTTTTTGTGTCTTTTTGCTTTTTGGGTTTTGTTGTTGTTTTTTCGGTCTGTATAGTAGAAACAAAAAGAGATTCTATAAAGGAGACTTTACAAACAACAACTAAATTCAGAGCATGAGCTTTGATTAGATCCAAGATTTTAAAAATGCAGCTATAAAAAACATTACTAGGGTGACTGAGAAAACTTTAATGTGGTCAGCCTGTGAAATAGCATTATTGTGTCAGTATTAAATTTCTTGCATAGGATAATGGTATTTTGACTATTTGGAAGATGTTCCCTGTTCCTAGGAGGTACATGCTGAAATCTTAATGGGTAAAATGAAATGATATTTGAAACTTTCTTTCGATTGTTCCTGAAAAAAAAAAATTAGACACATACACATGCACATGGAGAGAGACAGAGAGAAAGCAAATGTGGCACAATTTTAACAATTGGTGAATCTATGTTAGGGTATGCAAGTGTTCACTGTGTGATTCTTTAAGGAAATTTGTACAATCTTCATATTTTTCTAAATAGAGTAGGAAAAATATAAAAATAAAATCTGCTTCCTAAAGGTGCTGTGTGGATTAGCTGAGAGATCCTGGTGTGGCAATCAATGTGTAGAGTGGCTAAGAGCAATGACTTGGTCCAGCTGCCTGAGCTCAAACTCTGGCTGTCCCAATAGCTAGCTGCATGGTCTTAGTCTAGGGACTTTCTTGGGGTGCCTATGATTCTTCACCTAGCACCTGGGCTGGTAGCATTACCTTCTTCGTGAGATTGTTTTGAGGATCACATGGGATAATGCATATACAGCACTGAGAACAGTACCTGGCAAATAGTAAATATGTAATCAATGTTATGTATCACCATTATCATCCATCATCATCATCATCATCATCATCATCATCATCATCATTGTCATCGTCAATACAAGTGACCATACATCCTGCTTTCCTATTGTTCTCCCAAAAGGGTACAGATTTGGACAATAGATACGATTAGCTCTTTAAAGTGATTATCTCATTAAAGTGCTAGAGGATATTAAATGAAATCTAAGGACAGTAACACTTTCATAGCTGCTGCTATTCGTTCTCTTCTTCACCTTCTCCTGAATCCTCATCCTATCTGGGTCAGCAGCAGGACGGTGTGACACTAAGTAGCAGGCTGGGAGCCTCTAAAGAGATGCACCAGGCACAACACAGAGCAAGAATAGGGGATCTAACCCTGTGATAACAGGCCCAAGAAGGATCAAGGAATTCAGGACCCCTGGGTTCGCCCCAGGCGTGTGGTAAAAGAGGAAACTAGAGGGTTAGTGGAAGTGTGACCAGAGGCAAGAGGTGGTCTAAGAAGAGTAATGCAGACCACTAGAGCTGGTGGGAAGCCAGAGCAGACCAGGAGCGGTGCCATCACTGTGTGTAAGTCTCTATGGCTTCCGTTCACCCTGCCTGGGGAAGGGCCTCATGCTGAAGCCAAGTAGATGTAGCTCAGAAGCAGCGTGGTAGGCAGTGCCCTCACATCAGGAGACCTGGCTTTCCGTCCCAGCTCGGCTACGAACCTCATGAGCGGCTTTGGGCAGATGACGTTCGAGGTGTAAGTCTGATTTCCTTCTCCATAAAAATAAGGCATCAACATGTAAGTGAGATCATGGGGTGCTTGTCTTTCTCTGTTGGACTTGTTTCACTTAGCGTACCAGCCTCTAGGTCCACCCATGTTGTCTCAAATGGAAAGATGACATTCTTTTTTATGGATGAGTAATATTCCATTGTATATAGAATATTAATGGGCACGTTAATGGACACATAGGTGGCTTCCATATCTTGGCTTTTGTAAATAATACTGCAATGAACATAGGGCTACATATATCTTTTTAAATTAGTGTTTTGGACTTCTTCAGATAGATACCCCGAAGTAGGATTGCTGGGTCATAGGGTAGTTCTATTTTTAATTTTTTGAGGAAAATATATACTGTTTTCCATACTGGCTGCATTAATTTACAACCCCACCAATACTGCTCAATGGTTCACTTTTCTCCATATCCTCACCAACACTTGTTTTTGTCGATTTATTGATGATGGCCACTATGACAGGAGTGAGGTGATGTATCATTCTGTTTTTAATTTGCTTTTTCCTGATGAATAGTGATGTTGAGCACCTTTGCATGTCTCTTGGCCATCTGTATGTTTTCTTTGGAGAAATGTCTATTCAGGTCCTCACTTATGAGGGGGGACACATATCCCCCCCCCAAAAAAATGGAATTTATTTGCAAAAAAATTGATTATTTATTTTTACATGTTTATCTTCAGTCACCTTCAAAGTACTCACCATTTAACACAATACAGCTATGGTGATGCTTTTTCCACTGCTCAGAACAGATTTTGAACTTGTTGATTTTGAGGTCTTTTAGTGCTTCTGCTAATTTTTTGTTTTACTTTTTCCACATCAGCAAATTATTTCCCTTTGAGGACTTTTTTTTTCATCTGGGGAAACAAATTAGTCATTTTGGGCAAGATCAAGTGAATAGAAAGGATAGGATATAGGGGTCATGCTGTTTTGGGTCAAAAACTATTGAATCCTCAGTTCAATGTGGGCAGGTGCGTTGTTGTGCCACACGTTGTTCGTGTAAATCACCCAACAAAAAACGAGCAAACGTGTTGAAAGAGTCTCCAAAAAAGTGTCACTGAAGTGGAACACAGCCTCTCACAACAGTGTCAGCTGATGTAGATGGGTTCCTAGATCACGTTTAGAGGGGGAAGCCCGTGCTACAAGGGGCCTGCCCTCCAGAAGATACTTCTGGTTTTGGGGGGATCCCCTTCATATATGTGGAATCTAAAAAAGCAAAGAAAAGAAGAAAAAAACAAACAACCAGAAACAGACTCCTAATTACAAACTGATGTTTTCCAGATGGAAGGGGTTGCGGGGCGGGGGGTTGGATGAAAAAAGGGAAAAGATTAAGAAGTAGAAATTGGTAGCTACAAAATAGTCACAGGCGTGTGAAATATAGCATAGGGAATAAATATAGCCAGTAATGACTATATATAATGTCTGGTGGATACCAGATTTATCGAAGGGGGTCACCTCAGAAGTTATATAAATGTCTGCCTCTATGCCGTATACCTGAATCTACTATAATATTGTCTGTCCACCATAATTGAAAAATAATAAAGGCTCTTTTTAAGTGAGGCACCAATTCCCAGGTCTCTTCTAATCTTGTAGAGGCAGACAGGTGACCCTACGAACAGACCACACTGGCTTGACTCCACAACAATGTGATGATGGGCAAAAAGCTCAACCTCTGTAAGTACTTATTTCCTCACCTGTTACCTGGGGAATTTAATTGTGTCTTAGGGATTTTACCAAAATTAAAAGAGGTAAAGCATCAGCTACATGCCTACGACAAAGGAGGGCCACTTGTAATATTGAGGATTAGGTTCAGCTAAAACTAACTTAAATACCCCTAAATAGCAGTGACTTAAAAAGATAGAAGTCTATTTCTCTCCAGTGTTCATGAAGTCCATAAGATGTCAGGCCAGGAGTTGGATGGCATTCCACTGGGTTGGGGCCTCAGGGACTTCCCATCCTGTTACTCTTTGCTGAATCTTTGTCTTCCCTGAGCTCATTCTGTGGTCCAGGATAGATGGTTGGCTATATTCTCTTTATTTTGGGCAGCTATCAGTTAAAATCCAGATTTATTACTGTGATATGAAGTCAGAAATAGATCTCGAGGACAAGTAGTAGGCTCTGTCATAGCCCTCAATAAATGTCAACTGCTATTTCTGTCATTACTGTAGTATTGTTTGTATTGTACTGTATAGTATTTTGTATATGCTTGTTTTTAGTGTTTCAATGATTCTACATGTGAGAATTAAATGGCTTCAAAAGCTTAAATTAAGGGGATTAAAGAAAACTACCAAGAAGATTTTGATCAACACTGATTTTCGTTAGTTTTACATTCAGTCCAGACACTGGGGAGTTTAAGGATAAAGTTAGTGTCACTCTGGTATCTGATTTCATAGTCATAACAACGTGCAAAAAAAAAAAAAAATTATGTCCTAAAATGATTGAGAAACTTTGGCGTGGTTGATGAACTAAAGATGATATAGAAATCAAGTAACCAGAAGGCCCTTAAACATCTTGGAATAGTATATTTATTTTAATAGTACAAAATAGAAATCAATTCCAATTTCAAATAAAGAATACATATGTAGTGGAATTAAATGCTCTTAAAATGTTTATGCTACATTTTGGCTCTAAAAAGAAGAAAACATCAAGAAGAGTATGTGATATAAGAATAGCTATATTAAGAAATGGAAATCCATTCTTCAGTGTGGGTTTTTTAAATTGGCATTAAACAAGCCAATAAGACACATGCACCATAATAAACTAGACATTAGAAAACTGAGAAATCAACAATAAGAATACATTGCTCTAAAGATAAATGTTTTAAAAAATGGCAAAATGTGAAATGCGCATATTCAGATTCCCTTCTCTCAAGCTATGTTTAATGTTATTTGGAACTTTTAATTTGCTAACGTGTACAGGAAAACCTAAACACAAGGTTGAAACGCTGATAGCAAAAGTCTCCAGAGTTACAGCAGATCCTGAAATGTTTTATCTTTTTAATTGCCTAATCATTATAGAATTTTTAGTGTTTAGTAGTTTCTCATCAATTGTCTCTTTTGCCTGATCTGCCTAAATGTACTAAGAATGTTTTCAGGAAATCACTCCCTCCTGTACGGTCACTGTCCCTCCTACACACCCACCTGGCAGGGTATTAACAGGCCAGTCAGGAAGCATCAGGAGTACAGGGAAAGATCAGCATAATTAAATAATGCCCTCAGCCTTGGAAGTATACTTCCAACCGTGCCACTCCACGCAAAGTCGCTTTTAAATATAGAACACCTCAGGGTCTCGTGTGCAAATCGAACTTTTCTTCCTTGCATCCCATCAAGAATGCTAAAGTTGGATGTATAATAGTATTTGAGAGGCAGAGACCCCAGCTACTTCTTCTATTACAATAATTTTAAGCTTATTTCAGAAAAATACCCTCCTATCATTTATGTCTCCATGATGTTAATGTCTGTTTGAGAAGCGGAAAATTCATATAAATTAAGTTTATTAGAAACCAAACATTTGGTGCCTGCCTAGAGCGAATACAGTGCATTTTCTTGCTTGACCCCATGCTCCTATAATGGCACAGTTCAACCAAATCTTCCCTTGCCTGGCTTCCTTTACTTGTCAATTCAACACAGTCTGCACCTGCACCTCTAGCAAACTTGTACCTCAGCAACTTCTTGTAATGCTAATTTTTTTTAAGATTTATTTTATTGTTTGAGAGAAGGTGAGAGAGAGAAGGGGAGAAGGCCCAGAGCAGTCTCCATAGTTGTACAACAGTAGTTGTGACATTGTTTCATTCCACACAAGTGGACATGGGGCCGTGCAGGGCGAGAACCAAACTGAGGACTTCCAGCATGGGAGGTGAGAACATTTGCCTCCATCCTGGTGGTTACCAGCTGCACTGCAGTTCAGCATATGAGTCTGCATGAGCCAGGGCAGGGATTCAATCCCTGGACCTCACAGTTGCAAGACAAGTGCTCAACCTGCTAAGCTATCCTGGCATCCCTGTAATGCACAATCTTTTAATTTCAGATTTGCTTTGTGTTTTATTTATTTATTATTAATTTATCATTTATTTATTTATTTATTTATTTACTCTTAATGGTTTGGATTTTATGGTCAGTGGATGGCCTTGCTGCCTTCTCCATTTGTTTCTCCTCCTTCTTCTTTACACCTTGACTACATCCTCATGTCTCTCTCTTCATTCATCCCCGACTCGTGTTGTCTATTTCATTGACACAAAGTACGGTAATATTCTCTCTTGCATTGTTTTTCCTAATTTGGTGGTAAGCTGCTGAAGTTTGTGCCTGGTCACCTGATTCCTCTCTGTTGGGGAAAGAACATGAGGCTTATCATCAGAAGATCAGGGTTAGGAGACCTGAATCTGCCACAGACCAGCCCTTAGATATCAGAAGAGTCATTTGTTTTCTCTGAGCCTCCATTTCTTCACCTATGTAATTCGAATAGTAATTTCAAAAGAGCAAGATTGTTACATAGACTAGGTGAGATAATGTACACACAAGTTTTTGTTACAACTACGGTTACTCAAATCTTAGTTGTTATTAAAAGAATTGGCTGGTGGACTCACTGAAATACTCAAGTAGTTAGTTGGTTGTCAAAAATTTGAGTAATGAGGAAGATTCGCTTAATTTTGTTTTTCATCTAGATGTTTGGCTCCATGTAGGCATACCCACAAGTACTTTTATAAAATTTCCGTGCAAATGTGTTTCCCTGCAAATAAAGTAAACACTATATAAAAAAGGATTCTTTCTCAGTAAGCTTGTCTGAAAGTAACTGTTCTTATGAATTCAGTTACAACTTCAGCCACAGGATTCACTTATCGGAACTATGACCCCCCCACCCCCCTCCCGCCTTGCCCAATTTTTTTTTTTACTGTTAACTCAGCAGGTTTTGGCACGTGCCTACTCTCTCAACCTGCTTCCCTGCAGAATCTTCCAGAGGCTATGGTACCAGACTAACTAGGTGTGAGTGTGTGAATCTTGGTCACATCACTTTCCAACTATGTGACCTTGAACCAGTACTTAACCTCTCTGAACCTCAATTTCCTCATCTGTAAAATGGAGGATAGTGTTGCTTATTCTCTACTCAGCCCTCATCCACAAGCAAAGTCCATTATCCTTCCTTCTTGGCCCTGGGAGTCCAACCCCCTACAGCTAGCATCCAGGAGACTCATTGGGTCCAGCCAATGGGGTATCAGCACACAGAGGAGAGGGAGGTTGGAACTTTTCTTAATCCTCTCTGTATCTCAGCACTGCAGATATGACAGTGGCCGTATGACTCCAAGACCAGCTTTGGCAGTGGCTTTTCCTCCATGGTAATACTGTTCCTTCCCTTTCTCCTTCAGTCCAAGGGTGCTTCACCCTTTCACTCGTGTGTGGTATGTGGCCATCCCTATTGGTTCCTGTAACCCTGCCCACGAACCTGTGAATAGTCTCTTCACTAAACTGTCTTCATGATCATGCTTTCTGTATCTTGCTAAGACACTGAGTGATATAGGGTTTAATAACAATGGGTGCTTCCTAGATTTATGCATTGAGGATTAAGCAAATATTTAGTAAATATTTAGAAGAAGGGTTGAAATGTGAAACTCAATAAACACAGGCTGTTTTCACCTTGTTCTCCACCTATCCCTGAAGACTTGTTGCCTGGCTCACTTTACATCTCAGTCTAGAAACCAGGCTTCAGCTCCCCTTTATCACATGTCTACCTCAGCTCTAAGCCCTTTCCTGGCCCAGCTTCTGAGATCCCAGTTCTCTAGACTGTCCTGTACAAACATTGGACAAGATCAAACATTCCTAAAAGTAACTTATTCACACTGTTAAACAAAATCAATTGAAATATTAACCACAGAATAATAAAATACATTGAGTGACCACATCATTAACTCTCACTCATGAATTATATCATGTTAGTGCAGCAGAGTAATTTGTGAAGCAATAGATGAAAAACTAATTGTTAACCTCTTAACAGGAGATTCATCCTCAGTAAATCATAAAGGGAGGAATAGACTGGGATAATAACACAGACTAGTAGTGGTAATAGTCGTAAATTTCCATTTGTCAGATTAATTTAAAAGGCTCATAAAATACCAATAAAGTCAAGTTTTTAAAATAGTGGTTAGCTGTTTGAGGGTTTTCAGAAATGGATAAACAAATATAAAACTCTCATTTTGACAGGGTATAAAATCTGCCTTTAGAAATCAGTAAAGAAGTTTGGAACATTGTAGAGATGTAGAACAAAAATAACATTTTTAAAAAAGCAAAGAGTAAATGTTTCAATGAGATTATTTCCAAACATAAATTGCATAGTTTTAGGGATGACTTGAATAGAGACATTGTGGTACTATACCAAGCTAGGATGGGTCAATAAAACAGAGCTACCTCAAGCCCTCAAGCTGTGGGGAAGAAGGGCTGAAAGCCTGCAACTGAAGGACTCAAGTCACAAGCCACTTCCCTGAAGCACTAGCGTGGGTAGAATAGACAGAGTTCTTAGAAGAGTCTAAAAGTCATCCAGGCAAACCAGGAACACGAACTGCAATGCAGGATCTCAATGGGTTCTGCAAAAGGCCACATAGAAGAAGCTGCCATGTCTGATTCTCACTAACAAACTGTGACACTGGAGAGTAGGTATTGGGAAATGTAGTTCCCAGACTTTGAAGGCAGTGGTGATGGTGGTGATGAGTCAACATGAGACAATTCACCAGAAGTACTACCAGGTACTATCCAAGGTGTCTATTCAGGAGAATAGTGTCCAATTTAATCCTAACAAGAATCATATGAAGTAGGTACGTGTACTTAAGTTAACAGGAAGTCAGAGAGATGTAGCAACTTGTACATGGTCATACAAGGAAACAAGATTTAGATACTTACACCTGTCTACCTTTCCATAAAATCTTTCCTCCATGAGATGCTGGGGTGGCTTAGAGGGTTGAGTTCTTGCCTTGCAGCCCCAGGAACCGAGGATCAAATCCTGGCCCCAGCGTGTGTGGACCCATATGCTGAACTGGGGTGTGCTTTCCATGTGAGAGGCTCCCGGTGAACTTCTCATGTGGGAAGCCCCCGGTTTAGTCCCCAGCTCACGGGGGCATGTCTCCCAGCCCCTGGTCTGGTTCCTGCCCTGTGCAGCTCCCACCCACCTATGTGGAATAAAACAATGTGGAAAACTGACAACATACAACTATGGAGACTGCTCTAGGTCCTCCTTTTTCTCTCTGTCTCTCTCTATCTCTTCCTCTCTGCAAAACAATAAAATAAATCTTAAAAAATATTTCTTAAATAAATTATGAGAAATCATACTCCTATTATTTTAAGAATCCTCCAAATTACCATCAACATAGGAACTAACATTTTCTATTATATAAAATAAAGTATACAAGAATGATAAGTTTGGTTAGGTTGAATGAGTTTCACAAATCAATTTCAATTTACCAAGTTCTTTTTTTTTCAGATCACCACTGTGATCTCCTATCCTATAGTGCCTCAGAGTGCAAAGTAAATCACCCTCCCCGGAGTTGTCTTAGTACTGAGTCCCAGTGAAATAATACCTTGCTGTTCAGCTGCGAGAAGGTGATTTGGTTCTTCCAATGGAGAAGAGTAATGAATAAAAATTAAATAAGCAGAAGTCAACTTTCAGGAAGTCTAAGGCTGGGAATGGGTGGGGATGTGCTCGTAATCAGAACCAGGATTTCACTTTTCCCTTAATCACCCTAAGGCCCAAGCTGAGGAACACATTTAAACTTTGGAAATTGCCTCAGAATTTAACTAGTCTTTCAGGACTAGAATTATTTCAAATAGTATAAACCTCCCCAAATAGCTGCAATCCAGACATTCATTCCCCATCTCTGTGTTTTCTGTATGAAGGAGATGTGGGGAAGAAAAAAGGATGCCAATTTCTTAGAACTCATATAAACATGACAGTGGAAATACAGAAGGTTGAACATAGAGTATAAGCTGGCTACTAAAGTGTATTAATTCAAAGAATAGAAGAGAGCTTGAGAGACTGAGGGTCAAGGCAAAAGCAAAAAAGGAAATTTAATGGAAAGAAGGAGTAAGAGGATGAAACTGTATGAATCATGGTTAGAGAAACATTTCAGAAACTTAAGAGCTTCCAGGGGGAGCAGTTAAAAATGATGTGAAGGAATAAGTGGATAGGTGTCTGAGTTTAAGTTGAAGGCTACTAACTATTAAGCAATTCAGAAATGATATGGGTGGCTGATGAATGTCAATGGTAAAGTAACTAGATCTTATTACTAATCATACTAACCATATGCTTACCAAGACCCTTAATTCTCTAGTTTTCCTAACTCCCTCTCCCACCTACCTTGCTATTCCTCAGACTGCTGTGAGGAAAGAGCTGTACAGCCACACTGATGGAGTCCATTGAAAATGGATCAGTTTTGAACTCCACTGAGTTCTTAGTCATGCTTAGCTTGACTTCAGGTAATCCTAGTTAGTTCACATTTTCATTCATAACAGTAGCTCTTTAAAATTCAAAGTCATCCACCCTTTCTACTGGCGTCCTCACTCAGACAAACTTACCTCCAACCTAGTTGACCATACATACTGTTTTAAATGGGACAGTACTATTTTTTAATATAAACGTCGATTTTGTCCCTTTTTTAATTTTTCATAAAAAAACAAAACAAAACAAAACTGAATACAGGTTGTTTATCACAAGGCTCTATGTTAATCAACGCAAGCAGTAAAGCTACTAGTGTGCTGAAAGAGAATGTCTCATTTACTTTATCTAGGCAGGGTCAGGCTTCTTGAGCTAGTGATGATCAGATGCCACCCTCTTGCTTATCTGCAGTGGCAGGGAATTCAAGAGGCAGTCACTAAGCCCCATTTGGTGTGTGGAAGACAGGAGGGTCTCGACGCACACAAACTACTGAACAGGCTCACCTGACTGCTTCCATCAGGTTAGGAGTGTGGGATGCAGTGACCATGAGTCCTACTGTAATTTCTACCATCTTTCCTCCCATAGAGATTCTTTCTGCCACATTCAATTTGATTTAGGCTTTTCAGACTCCTATTTTGGTTCAACTGTAGTGTAGAAAATATTGAGAAGTTCAAGTGGGTGCTACTAAGGAAGACAACTGAATGGAAAGAAATACAGAACAGCCTGAATAGAAACTCATCACACACACACAGCATCAGAAGAAACTCATGTATTCAATCAGTGGACCCTCATAAAATCTATAATTGTGAGACAGTTTGATACATAGAGTAAAGAAAACATTTCTGTATCTGATAGATGGGCAAAGACTTTTTTTGGAAGTGAGAAAAAAATGCCTAAACTTTCAAGACTTTTGTAATATTGTAGGGTTTGTTCTTTATCTTCCAGAAAGTACAGCACCAATCAAAAGAATATTTTCTGTTATAAACAATATGTGGTCAAAAGAGAAATCTAGAATAAGTGTTGAGACAATGAGGACTACGTTAGTCATAAAACAAAATTGTGTCATAAAGTGTGAGATGTTTTATGATAAGGTGTTGAAAGACCAAAATTTGGGGTGTGTGATTACTTCACTGGGAAAATACTAATAGTATGGTTGTGATAAAATATAGTCCCCTTCTAGGTCTACTTTAATTTTTGTATGAGTCTTGCCACTGAAGAATAATTGTTAGCTCAACATGTTCATGTAATAAAACTTTCATTATTGTCTTACTTTTCATGAATATGGAATAACAAAACCCAATCCCAATATTTTGTTTACTTAATCTAACATTCACCCAACTTCTCTTACAATTTGCTCCGTGGATTAGCATCTCAAGCTTGTATCAACAATATCTGCTTTTTATTGGCTCCTTTGCCAGAGACTATAAATACAGATAAATTTTCTTTACCTTAAAATAAATATTTCCTTGCCCATTACAACTCACACTACTACCACATCTTTTTTGTTTCATTAACAGCCACATTTTGTGAAGCCTCACTTCCTTTGTTTCTCACCATCCTGCAATTCATTGAAACATGCAGCAAATATATATGACAACCAAAATTTGGTTTATGTCAAGCTTGTCCAACCTGCAGCCCATGGGGCACATATGGCCCAGGAAAGCTTTGAATGCAGCCCAACAAAAATTGGTAAACTTGGGGAAGCCAAGATGGCTCAGTGGGTTAGGCGCTGACTTTGCAGCCCTGGGGACCAAGGATTGAATCCCAGCCCTGGCCCGTGCGGACCCATATACTGAACTGGGGAGTTCCCCCAGTTCAGTTCTCACCAGGGCAAGACCCAGGCCCAGTTCCCGCCCTGTGCAGCCCCGCCCACCTGTGGAGTAAAACTATGTGGAAAAACCAATGATGTGCAACTATGGAGACTATTCTGGGCCTTCCTCCTTCTCTCTGTCTCTGACTTTGTATCTCTCTTTCTCTCTCTGTCAAAAACAATAAATAAATCTAAAAAAAATTGGTAAACTTTCTTAAAACAAGATTTTTTTTACAATTTTTTTTTTAGCTCATTAGCTATCAGGGTAGTGTTAGTGTCTGTTATGTGTAGTGCAAGACAATTCTTCTTCCAATGTGGCCCAGGGAAACCAAAAATTGGACACCACTGACTGAAATTCTACGTAGAAAGACCACTAACTTGACAAGTTCAGCCCTCATCTTTCCTGTCCTTGTTAGAATGTGTTACCACAGCTCTCCATTGGAATCCTTTCCTACAGTAGTCATAGAGGCACCTCCCTCTTCTTGAACTTCTCTGACCTCTCTATCTATCTGTTTGCAGTTTCCTTGGAGACTCATTGCCCTCCTCCTTCTCTTTATATATTGATTCTCCTCAAAATCTAGCTTCAAATTTTCTGTTCTTTTTTTTTTAAAGATTTATTCTATTGCTTGACTGCGGTAGGGTGTGGGGCTGGGCAGAGCATTCCCCACAGGCATACTCATTAGTTTTGACATACTTTCATTCCACACAGACTCATGTAGGCCATGCCAGTCAGGACCCGACCTGGGGGCCTCCCACAAGGACAACACACCCCAGTTCAGCACATGGGTCCTCATGGGCTAAGGCTGGGACTAGATTCCCAGACCCCATGGCTACAAGGCAAGTGCTCAACCTGCTGAACCATCCTGGTATCCTTCTGTTCTTTTTTATACACCCTCTCTCATCTGTTACATCAAATTCTATAAATTCAACTATACCCATGATTCCAAAACCTATAACCAGCCCTAATAGCTCCCCCAAGCCAATATGCCCAGTTGTCTACTAACCATTTCCATATTTGCCCTGCAAGCATTACAAACTCAACACACTCAAAACAGAACTCATGAATTCCCCCTATACCAGAGCCTTCTCTGTTTGTAAAAATTCTCCCCGGAAAGGAGGAGAGAGAAGGCATTTTGGTAAAGTGAAAAAAATAAAGAGAGCCTGCAGTATGAGGAATAAGAAGGAAGGAGGGGAGGAAAGTTAGTAAAAACTACAGCCAAGATTTATTTCCTATCTCTTATATGTCTAACATCGTGTTAGGCAGTTCCCATACATAACTTATTTGTTTATCCTCTTTTGTAATTTCACAGCAACATTATGAAGTGACAAGATAGGCAAAATAATGGCTTCCTAAAGATACCCATGTCCCAACCCCCCAAACCTGTATACAGTAGTACTCTGTACTAGTAGCACCCATGGAGATAGGTAGATAAATGTAAGTAGAAATTTTGTCAGTTGCTTGAGTTTCGGTAATGGAGAGTCTATTGTATATGTTACTTTACAACGCAAAAAGCACTGTGCAAAGATGATTAAGTTAAGGTTCTTGAGATGGGAAAATTGTTCTGTACTATTCAAGTGGACCCAGTATAATCAGGATGTTCTTATATGAGAGAGGTAGGAGACTCAGAGTCCTAGAAAGGGATATGAAGATGGAAGCAGAGGTTAGATTGATGCAGCAGAAAGCCAAGGAGTGTGGCCATCCTCTAGAAGGTGCAAAAGGCTAGAAAGGGATGTTCACCTAGTATTTCCAGAAGAAATGCAATCCTGTCAACACCTTGATTTTGGCCCTATGAGTACCATTTTAGACTTCTGACCTCCAGACTATAAAGTATCAAATTTCTGTTGTTTTAAGCCACTAAGTTGGTTATCATTTATTATGGCATCATGGGTACTTTGATTAGCTCATTTACACATGAGAAAATTGAAGCCCAAGGAATTTTCTTTTTAAGATTTATTGTTTTGACAGAGAGAAACAGAGAAGTGGGAGGGCCTGAGCAGTCTCCATAGTTGTATATCATCAATCTTTGACATGGTTTCATTCCACAGGTGGGCTTGGGACAATGAAGGTCAGGAACCAGGCTGGGGCCTCCTACATAAGAAGCACACCCCTGTTCAGCATGTGGGACTGCTTGGGCTGGGGCTGGGATTTGATCCTTGAACCTCAGGGCTACAATGCAAGTGCTCAATCTGCTGAGCCAACCTGGCTTACCCAAAGTCCAAGGAATTTAATAGCTGATGTAAGGTCACAAAACTAGTAACTGATGGAGGTGGGATTCAAACTCCAGTAGTTTTGGCTATTCCATATTCCTATCTGCAAGAGTTAAGGCTGGATATAGGTTTTGGGTTTACCCAAAGGGATGGTATAAGCTGATAATCCAAACATGATGGAGGTCTAAATGCAGACACCAGGTGCTAAAGAATGAGAGATTGGGGAGCAAGGGAAGTAAAAGCATGATGCTATGGTTCAAGAGTGGCCCTGGGAAAATATCTATAACCAGAACTGTTGCCTGGAACTGACTGTTTGCACCCAATGCTTACAGTTGTAGGGAGGGCTGGCTTTGTTTACAGGATAGAGTCCGGTTGGATTTTGTTTGTTTCTCAATTTAGAGCACCCCCTACCAGTCAATATGCAATCTAGAAACTGAATTCCTTTATTCAAAAATCTCAGTGAGCACTTTGTGCTAGACCAGGGGTGTCCAACCTTTCAGCTTCCCTAGGTCACATTAAAAGAATAGTCTTGGGCCACATATAAAATATGCTAACACAAATGATAGCTGATGAGCTAAAAAGAAGGCAAAAAAAATCTCATAATGTTTTAAGAAAGTTTATGAATTTGTATTGGGCCACATTCAAAGCTGTCCTGGGCCTCATGCAGCCCATAGGCCATGAGCTGGACAAGCTTGTGCTAGACAATGTGCCAAGTCCTAAAGATAGGAAATGAAATTGTATGTGCTCTGGCCTCCTCTTTACTCCCTCCTTCATAATCAACATTTATTCTCCTGGCCTGCTGCCACATTATTCATATCTCTACTATTGTATAGTTTATTACCATCATTCTGCATGACTATAGCAAGCAATGTGAGGCTCTGTTTTCAGGAGCCAAGGGCTTGAGGCTATGTGCATTCCTATATATTGTTGGCAGAGTATAATTTGGCAATATACATCAAGAGTCCTGAAATGTTCACAAAATTTATACTCAATAATTCCACTCCTTAGACTTCCTTCTATAAAAAATAATCAGGCTTACATATGAGGTTAGTTATTTCAGTATTATATATGATAGTAAAATAATAGAAATAGTCTAAATGTTAATATTAATGGAATGGATATACAAATCTTATCAAATCCCAAAGATGGAAATCTATGCAGCCAATAAAAAAATAATATTTTCAAATAACACTTAGTGACATAGGAAAATGCTCATGCTATGTTGTTAAACATAAAAAGTAGAACCCACAACTATACAGATAGTATGTAAATAGCAGTTAGCTTTGGGTAACAGAATTGTAGGCTATTATTATACTTCTCTGAATTAAAAAATTTTTCTACATGGACATATATTACTTTTATAACCAAGGAAAAGACAACCAATAAATGATATTTTAAGAGCAGTAGCAGAGTATGCTTGTGCAGATTATTCTATGTATTCCTTCGTAGGTCCTTTGCCAGCCTGCTCTGTACTCCAGGAGAAGCTGACCTCCATGGACTGCAGCATTAAGACTTCCTTGCATGTGGCTGCAACTTGGATTTAACCAATAAGAGGCTCTGGTAACAATAACAACAAAATGGAGAATAGGCTAAAAAGAGAAGTTGGGGTAACTGGTTTCCGGGCTACCTGGAACCTTTTTAGGTTCAGACACACAGGGCAGTGGCTCTACTAATTTACCTGTGGCCCCACATTCTTTCGACAGCTTCTTCCCTCCTCTACTATGTCTGTCTCTAATATTTGGTCGCCACCCTGTCCTCTTGTGTCTTTAGGCCAGTGGGCTTCTGGCTTGCCAATCTCACAACACTGTCCTTGTTGGTTCCCATCACCATGTCTGCATTTGCAAAATGTCTCTCCATTAAACTCTTTTTAATTAACCCCGTGCATACACCATCTGTCTCCTGCCAGGCCCTGACTGGTGCGATGTCTAACGTGTGTATACAACAGCTGCAGGGAAGTAGAGAGGGCGGAATAATCAGATGACTGGTGTTCGAAGAGCAGTAGTAGATGAACAATGGCAGGATCATTGTCTGAGAAAAGCAATGCAGAGCTGAGTCTAAGTAAAGAATGTCTTGATTGGAGACTTTTTCAAAAAGTGATGCTGTTACCCAAAAGCCAGGGTTCAGAAAGGGTAAATAGAGCCTCGTGGAAGATGAGCTTACGTCCCAAATATAAACTTTGTTGGTATAATAGTTCTGTAAATCCTGGTGGGAAATTTGGCAAGAATGGGCTGGTGGCTTCAGTTCCCAGGACTTCATTTATAAGATTTACGAATGAGGAGATACATTTGTGGACATGGTGCCATTGCTTTTTAAAAGTTCTTGCATAAATTTGATTGTACTCAAAGTGTAACAATGTATAGGGTATCCTGTCACCTCTCTATTGCTGGGTGACTTTGCTTTAGCCTCAGCTTCTTGCTTCTGCTCAAATTGGGTGCCTCCTGCTATATTGACCAGATATCTATCCCTTGTTCTTAGCCAGTATCACTTGTACTCTGAACCAGACCTGGAAGTTCTACCCTTCTTTTTGGCTGTCCTATTCCTGCCTGATATTGGCAACCCTTATAGATTCCTTCCTGCTTTTAGGCAGGTTAGGCTAGAGAACAGACACACTTCTCCAAGTGGACTTCCTCAAAAGTTGGACTTTGGCCTTGGAACCTGAGCCGTTAGGCAAAGTGATTTGAGCAATAAAACCTTACATGTGCACAGTGTATTTTTCCCAAGGATGTTCAGCTTTATCTCATTCGAGTCTGAAATTTTCCTACCAGGATGAAAGTCAGGGGGTAAAAAAAAGAAGCTGAAAAGTTGCCCCACAGACTGATTCAATCTTCTTATGGCTCCCAAACTTGCCCTCATAAAGTTGTAGGACTGTGCCTTGGGTAAGCCACTGCTGCCCCACCCTGTCCCTTCCTTCCGCCATAAGCAACAGAAAGGTAGCGTTGCCCAGAGGTGATTTCCAGGGATTCTTATCATTTAGGTAGTCACAGAGGCGTGTTCTTATCCTGTGTGACTAGATATAAAGCCTTTTCAGTGCCCCCAAATAATAAAGTCTTGGGGAACTAATTCAAACCAACTGAATTCACAAAAATTGAAGTATAAATCAAAAAACACTGTTCTAAAGTGTTTTATCTCATGTCAATTATCATAACAACCCTAAAAGGCATACAGATTCTACTATTAATTTTCTTTAAGACCAAGAAACTAGAAGACAGAAAAGTTGAGTAACCTGCCCAAGATCCCACAGGTTGGGACATCAGGCATGCTTAAAGGACTTCAGGTGACACTTAGAGTAGAGCATTCAAGAGGTAATGTTTGGATCTCACATTTTTCTCCCTGAGACAAATAGATGGGAAAGTAACCTACAGTCAAGATTGCTTAGTGAATATTAAGTACAAACAAATGGGAATTAGATTTTCTTAATGAAGGGTTCTTCAGCTAAGAGTGCTTGAGATATATTCTTCCCCCACTGAGGAAAGCACCAGCCAGAGATGACTGGAATCTTTAGGTGAAAGTATCTTTTTCCTGGTTAGTGTTAGGAACTGACTGGCTAAATTCTTGGCCCCCTTTAATTTTTCCTGTTCTGCCAAGGAGAGAGCTTTCAGTTAACATATTCTTCTCTTAGATATGTTAATATCATTGCCCTACATCTTTAAACATGTTAATTACCAGGCTTTGACTGCAGCCATTCTCTAATCTCTTGACTGGAACTTAATCTGGAAGCTCATTAGTCAGCCCTTCAGGAGTTATAATTCTGGGCTTGCTCTTAACTGACTCTGGCCTCATCCTTTTGGGTTGATTTGCTTAGTTTAATTGAGTTCTGAGGTGCTTTACTGTCTGTCTTTCTTGTGTATCTTCAAAACTCTCTTCTTTCTAAAGCTGTTTTTTTGTTTGTTTGTTTGTTTCCTTTTTTTTTTCTTTCCAATGTTAGGGGATATTTTCCCAGCTAATAATCATCACAAGTGTCCCCCATTTGGAAATGGAGGAAGCATCAAAACCTTTGCTGCATTGTTTTATTCTTACTGTTTTGCTCAAAGCTCTCTGATGTTAACTGTACATAGAGGAAAATAGTTTCCTTGGGTATGCTAGAGACATGATGAGATGATATTTAAAATGCTAGCCACTTCTATACTAGACAACATAGGAAGAAATAGCATGACTTGTCTTCCTGAGTAATCTTAAAAGTAGCACAATTTCAAATGGAAATATGTTGATGTGACTATTAAGATCATTAAAAAGATCTTTGGAAAAGAAATCTGAAAGTGAGACTTGATTTTCCACATACTTTCTGCATCATTACCCACCACCAATTTGGACCTGAGAACACAAACTTGGGAAGTCCACTCTCCAAATACAGACTTCATAAACTTTTATGTCATTCATAAGTCTGAGACTGTATGTTCTGTTCTGCAAGATGAGTCTAGCACCTGACTTCAGTTTAATCTTTAAAATATATACATAATACATAATATAATTATATATATATATACATATATATGTATACATATATATATGTATACACACACACACACACACACACATATATATATATATATATATGACAGCAACACTTAGTAATAATAACAAAGGAAATATGAAGTGAAACATAAAAATAGTTCTTTCAAGTCAGTGTTTTTATTCTAATGATGATACCAAAGATGTTTTACATGAAAGCTTGGTTACTCTGCACAACAAAAACTGACATCAAGAGAATAGGAAAAACACTTCAAACATCCCTAGCAATTCCTAATAGTCTAGTAAAAAGCCTTTCTGCTACAACAAGAATAAAGGGCTTTCTTATCTAGTGAAAGCTTTGTATTTTTGAGAGCTCAAGCCACAAGAAAAAGATTTTGGAAATCTTTGTGCCTCAAGCAAGCTTGATGGATGGGACCGAATCTAGAATGGGTAAAATGTCAAGAAGAGAAGTCTACAATCCACACACATCATTGCACACCTTGAAGGAGCATTAGTCACTCCCCACTCTTTTTTACCGTACATGGCTCCGAGAGTTTTATTGGACTCTTGCCTTCTGCCTTCCAGTGGATTTGTCCGATGAAATGTATTTGTAGGAGATCAGCTATAGATGAATATGTGGTTGGTGAGTTTGTTTTCACAGCTTCCTTCCTGTTACGTCTCTACATAGGCTAATGTTCAGATCAGTTGGCCTTTTCCATATGGCTCTGCAAAGGCGTAGAAACATCTCCACATTTTGTTAATTCTGAACTACTGTACATTCTACTACTGGTTTGCCTAAAGCTGCCCACACCTGTGAGTGGTTTCTTTGTGAAAGTCTCACCATTTAACCCACTTCAGATGGGCTGTCTGTTCTTTCTAGGAGCCTGACTGATACAAACATTAAAACTAAAAATACCCCAATCTAGTAATTTTAGGTGAGGTCATTTGTAATAAAATGAAAAGTAGTTTTGAAGACTTTGTCAACTACCCAGATGCACATTGATTAGCTAGAGAAAGGTAGAGACAAATTTTCTCACAAATAAATTTTTATTTTACTTTAGAAAGAGAGAGAGAGAGAAACTGATCAGGATTAGGAGTTAAAATCTTGAAAGAGGAGAATGAATTTATTGTTCTCCTTAACTATACATTATGGAGTAGCTAAAAATTTTTGTTAGGTAAGCAGATTTTGTTGTTGTTGAGAGTTCTTACAATTAGTACTTTCGAGGCAAAACTGTGGGAGTCATTGCACATGACAAAATGGTTGTAAGAAAAACAAAGTTTGAGAGTTATGTGATCTTGTGGATCATCACTCTTAGTTCTTACATTTGATGAAAACTATATATTTAGAAATAAGTAAACAACTGTCTCACTGGCCATTTTTCAGCACCTAAAATGTCCTTTGAGTATTTCTCTAAGGCACATGTGAAATTGATAAGTGGATGGAAATTACTTATCAGCCACCATATGTTGAAGTGACATAACCTCACAGGAGAAAGATTTATTGAAATTTTCATCAATAGTAGTATGAATATTTGTACTAATTCCCCTCTTGACCACATTATGCTGTTCTCAATCTCAATAAAATGTAACCTCCTGGAGAACACAGCTATTATATTTCTTATTTATCAGTATGTATTTCTTTGGGCTATTATAACAGATTACCATTGACTGGGTGGTTTATAAATAACAAAAATTAGTTTTTTATAGTTCTGGAGGCTTGGCAGTCCAAAATAAAAGGGCCAGCAGATTCCATTTCTGGTGAGAGTCTGGTTCCTGGTCAACTTCTCTGTGTCCTCACATGGCAGAAGGGTTGAGGGAGCTCTCTGGGGTTTGTTTTATAAGGGCACTAATCCCATTCATAGGAGCTCCACCCTCATGACTTAATCACCTCCCAATGCTTCACCTCCAAATACTCACATTGGGGAGTAGGATTTCATCATACAGTTTGATTATGTGACTTACTATTGGTATATGTATCAAGTTTCAGCCTACTTATGTCCGTGTTCCAGTTATCACTGAAAAAGCACTCCAAATGTGAAGACAACCCCAAATATTGATAAAATTGAATTTCATGCCATCACTACGTTTCTCAAAAAACAAGTTAAAACACCTCAAACCATTCTGGAAGAGATGTTAGCTTTTTATAAGGACTGTTGCCCTGGGAACTCCATGGTTTACAAATGGCGTAGCCTTTTCAAACAAGGCAGAGAGTTGATTTAAGATGACCTCTATCTGGGATACCCAGTTGAGGCTACTTCCTCAGACACTGCCAAAAAAGTTGAAAAACTTGTAGTGGAAAATGCCAGATTAAATAAGAAGTAGCTGCAGAAATGGTTGGAATATCACCTATAATAGATTTGAATATTCTTCATCAGCATCTAAGATTGTCAAAAGATAGGGACTGAGAATGCTCAAGCCACTTCAAAAACAACAGCGCATTGAGTGTTCACTGAGTGTTTTTGGATCTCTGCTGAGACAACAAGGATAAAGTTTTCAACCAGATTGTCACTGGAGATAAAACCTGGGTTCATCATTATGAGCCTAATTCAAAGCAGGAGTCCATGCAGTAGCATGAAAAGGACATGCCACCCCATAAGAAGTTCAAGGTGTTGCACTGGGCTGAAAAAATCACAGCTACTGTTTTTTGGTGTAGGGAGGGTATCCTGCGTATCAGTTACAAGGATAAGGGTGTCACAATGACTAGAGAGTACTATTCCCATCTGCTGAAACGGTTAAAGAAAAATCTT
The DNA here is from genome assembly GCA_004027555.1 of Craseonycteris thonglongyai. Lineage (NCBI taxonomy): Eukaryota > Metazoa > Chordata > Mammalia > Chiroptera > Craseonycteridae > Craseonycteris > Craseonycteris thonglongyai. The sequence continues at coordinate 25,413 of PVKE010021681.1, forward strand.
TGAATGAGCAAGGGGGAGAAAAACAGACCAAATGGGTGGTATTTTTTGCATGACAAGTGTGCCTGTGCACAAGAGCAATGTTGTGTTGGCAATTCTTCACAACTGTAGCTTCCAGTTCAGACCTGGGCCTGTCTGGTTATTATTTTCTTCCAAATATGAATAAAAAGCCTCAAGGGAAGAAATGTACAGGTGACAGAGAGGTTAAAGCTGTAATTTCAGCATACTTTGAGGGCAAAAACCAAACAGATTTTGAAGGTATAAATAAACTTATTGAAAGATCTGAGGGATGTATTAGGGTTAAGGGTGAATATATTGAAAGGGAAAAATGATTTTTTTTTACCCTTCTTTCCCTTCATTCCATGGATTTCTTGACCACCCAGTAGCTCATAAAGTTATGAAGAATCTATTGTCATTTTTTATACACATATTTAGATTAATTGACTTCACAAAATATTGTAAACCTAAGGCAGAGATGAGAAATGGCCTCGATGAAGTTGAAAGACTAACTGGGTTATCATCTTGTCCTTTAGCCAAAGAGATAAGGAGAAAACTTTTTTCTTATAGAAAATAACCTAAAACATGGTCTTATTAAAATAATGTGGATGTCCTATGGGGTGTAATACAAAATTTAAATGATTTTTTTATTTAGGACATGAGACATCAGAGGTGTGTTTTCTTGCAATGACTGCCTACCCAAGATGCTGGAAGTACAGGTTGACTCTTCTATACCTTTAGCAGTCCTGCTCAAGTAATCGAAGATTTTGCCATTATACAGGGTCTGGCAGAAGTAAAGCTCTGCCAGTGTTACCAGCTCATGAAAAGGGGGCATTACTTCTGCTGGACCTTGTATGTAGGGCAGTGT